>JAPYYV010010744.1:0-18437 GCA_030522625.1 Copidosoma aretas | reverse complement strand
GGGGGGCGAGGGAGGCAGGTAACAATTGACGATCGTCAAAAACACGTAAAAATCAACACAATAGGCCCGTGATTTGAGGGGGTGGTGAGGGGGGCGAGGGGGGGGCTGAGGAAATTAGAGCCCTTACAACTATATATATATATATATATATATATATATATATATGTATATATATGTAAAATTGACGCTCTAAAAATATTTTTTTTCCATGCAATTAGAATATTATCATGTTCCGATGAATGTTCTCATCATGACTGACGTAGCGAAGACTCACGAGTTTTGTTCCGGTTCCTTTTGCAATGTTAATGTTTTTTCTAATTGAATAGCTTGGGTAAAAGACTCCTTGGCGACTTCCTCAATCGCATGTCCAACTTTCCTCTCGTACTTCTTTAGTGTTGCTAACGCTGGTGATGGTACATCCATAGATGATAAAAGTGCGCTGACGTGAGTCTCTCCAATATTAGTGTCGATCATCCCTAAAATTAATATGAATCGGATTGTAATGGACTTTTTACTGATACGCTAAATATTTGGCAAATTAATTATCTTGACTCACCAAAAGCAAATTTTGCATTGACTTCATAAAGTGATGGATCAGTATTGCAAGGTTTGTTTGTTTGAACCGCATAAATAATATTACACAGGATGCATCTTACATTAAAAATACTAGCTAATCCAATCATCTTTTCAGAGACTACACATGACAATGATAGTGGAATTTCGCATTGTTTACACCACAGTTGAGAGCCTAGTGTATCTACTTCCATAATTCGCCTTGAATTGACGATTAAATGATTTGGAGTTTTCTAATAGAAATGTTATTTATAAGTCTTACTTTTGCCAAAAAACAAGACACTTTCGTAAATACAAAGGTAATATTCTGAGGTACATTTACATTTATTTCAAAGACTAAATTACTTGTGGCTCCAGCAGCTTTCAGTGCTCTCGATTGTGCTATTGATGCCAGTGCGTTTTCACATCTCAGCTGAACTTTTTTTTTTTTTTATTTTCCTTTTCTTTTCCCAAGCGTACGACGAGCGGGATATTTAGGAGGCATTTCAAGTGAGATAAAAACTTTTGTAAATAGTAACTATGACTTTGATGGATGAGTAATGAACAGGTTAGCTTACCGACAGTAAACAACCATATTATTATGAACCTTATATACCTTTAGCAAAGAAAAATTTATTTCTTCAACTTAATTTTACTAATCTGCTTATTCCATCGTACGTAAATGACAACGTAATGTGGTACATCCCCTCAACTTTCATGAGAAAAATACAATTATGCGTCTTAAGGCCGCTAGTCACTGCATCAAATCGATTTTATTGAGTGCCGCCAGTGTGGTGCGAGGTGGCACTGAAAAGAAAGTCGAGCTACTGCCGCCGCTGGCCATTGAGGCAGCCCCACACGGCCGCACAGGAATTTGTTTTTGTGCGTTCAAAGTCAGTAGCGCTTACAGACTCGTCATTATCTCGGCTTTCCGTGCACGTACGAAAATGTTTTTGCAACCGATTTGGGGTAGCTTGACAAGATAAGCACAAGACATACTTTATTTTATCCTGCATTGCATAATTTTCGCTCTATGCCGTGATTTACTTCCCTCACTTTGTTTCATTCTTGTTATTTCACTATATTAGACTTATGTTGCTTACAGTTGACTCTCCTTTTCACCTATAATTATATATTTATAAAGTAAAGCAATGATACTAAAATATATCCACCAACATAAATGATTATTTTATAAATTTAATGCAATGAGTTATTGTAACATCTTTATAATTTTTATATGGATTGTTTAATATCTATTTTACGACGCACAGTGAGACCAAATGGCAAAATTTTTCTCAAAATATGATAACTTCGGAGAGAAAACTCGAATCTTTATGATTTTTATTTTATTTTGAAGGTTTAAAATAGTAGATTTAAGGAAATTGGTACGAAGTCGTGAGACGGTCCTGGGGGGCAGAAAAAATCCCTTAAAGCGCCCCGAAATGTGAAAAAAACATAATTTTTTGCAAAAAATTTAGAATTTCCATCAAACACATAATCAAACGATCTCTCAAGGTTTAGGATAACCTAAAGTTCGATGTTACGATCATTCTGGCAGTTTAAAGATGGGAGTAGCAACATGGTGGCCAGGACATGAGAAAAAACGCATGATTTCCTTTATTTCTTTTTATGTTTAGGTTTTGTTTGTCATAAACTCTTTACAATAATAATATAACTTGCACTCACTATATGTGGAATAACGTAAGGTGTATTGTTTCAGGTTATATCCAAAATGGCGCTCAGAACAAGATGGCGAATTATTAAAATTTCATCACCCCCCCCAATATGGGTATCAAAAGAAAGGGAATTCTTAGTATAGCACTACTAACAGTGTTACACAATCCTAAATGAAAAATTGCAGACAACATAAAATGGTGGATTAGTTACTTTTCTACAACCGGTATGTTGTGGTCATGAAATAGAAGAGTACACTTAGTAAGATAGTAATGAATGCGTCAGATATAAAATTGTGGATTCTCCATTTACTTGAAAAAAGTTAAATATATTTCATCTTTTTCTATTTAAAATAAAAATGTAATAGGTAGTCGCAACATATCAAGTACAAAATGGTATAAGGTACCTTTCCTAGTTACAAATGGCGGCTCACACAGAATTACGGACTTTTTTTCCCTCGCAATCCTTACAATATTAAATAAAAGGGAATGCTGGGTAAAGTCATTCTGAGTGCAGTAAAATTAGAAGAGTTGCGCCATGTCAAATTCAAAATGGCGGCTAACTTGGGGTGGTGTATAAGCTATGTCTCGAAGGCCCCTATTATATGGGAACCAACTAAAGTGTAAAGCAAGAAATCTATTTAATCGAATTAACCTATCATCAAGGCCTATTTTAGAAGATCAACAATACTGCAAAGAATTCAAAATATATTCCAAACGTAAAGATGTCTCATGATCTATGCCTTGAAACATTTCCCATAGATTTAAAATCATTTATCGTTCATTTATAAAGAGTATTAGAAAAGCAAGAAATAATATTTATTAATAAAATAATAGTAATTTATTATGTATTATTTGACTAGGCTGCCTTCGTCACAATATACGTTAGATACGATTCATTGAAAGTATTTGATTGGGCAATATATGTATTTAAAGCAGAAAAGGAATAATTAATAAATTAAATACTTCATAACAAAGTTAATCAAAAATACGTATGTTATTGTACGCAGAAGTAACAAACTTCATTTTTCATTTCTTCATCAGATGAGTTTAACGTTTTACTTTCATTTGTCATACTCTGATCAATAAGTTCTTTGATCTTCATTGTCGCTATTTTCATCGGACAGCTCATCCTCGGTTTCTTGATTTAGATTATTCAAGGATGTTCCCAACTATATTCTCTGCGAATTTGTACTAGCGTTGCTTTTGTAAAAGACAGATGATTATACTTTTGTAGTGTATGTTTACGATACTGATTTGAATGTATTTATTTCTTATATTAATTATTAAGAGATTTCCTTCTGGTTGTCTTTAATTATAATCCATCATTCACAGCTTAAATTTTTGTTAAACATAATCATGCAGCTTGCACTATCATACTAATTAATTTGACTTGCAAAATTTCCATTTTATCCCAAAACTCTTGGTTTTCTCGCTATCAAACACCTTACAAATTACGTTTACAGCAAACTTGTATAAATATGACTGCCACTCATCATATCATGTGAATGTATCATTTAAGAGAAATATTCTGTTCCAGCAACATCGTATTCTGGTACAAAATGCTTGATCTTTGTTCTAATATTTAACAAACTACTTTACAAAACTGTACATCTTTGCCAATAATCGATTCAAACAAGTTTATCATGACATACAGTTTTGTAAACTGGTTTGTGAAATATTTAAACAAAGATCAAGCATTCCGTACAAGTATAAGATGTTGCGGAACAAAATGTTACTTTTCAATGATACATTTACATGATATAATGATTTGCAGTTATGTTTATACAACTGTGCTGTAAACGTAATTTGTAAGGTGTTCGACAACGAGTAAGCCAAGAATTTTGGGTTAAAATGGGAATTTTGCAAGTCAAATTAGTTAGTATGATAGTGCAAGCTGCATGATTATGTTTTCAAAAATTTAAGCTGTAAATGATGGATTATAATTAAAGAAAAAAAAGGAGGAAATCTCTTATTAATTCATATAAGAAATAGATACATTCAAATGAGTATCGTAAACATACACTACAAAAGTATAATCCTCTGTCTTTTACAAAAGCAACACTAGTACAAATTCGCAGAGAATGTAGTTGGGAACATCCTTGAATAATCTAAATCAAGAAACCGAGGATGAGCTGTCCGATAAAAATAGCAACAATGAAGATCAAAGTGACATTGATCAGAGTATGACAGATGAAAGTAAAACGTTAAACTCATCTGATGAAGAAATGAAAAAAAAAGTTAATACTTTGTTACTTCTGCGTACAATAACATAAGCATTTTTGATTAACTTTGTTATGGAGTATTTATTTTATTAATTATTCGCTTTGTGCTTTAAATACATGTATTGCCCGATCGAACGCTTTCAATGAATCGTATCAAACGTATATTGTGACGAAAGCAGCCTAGTCGAATAATACATAATGAATTACTATTATTTTAATAATAAATATTATATCTTGCTTTTATAATCTTTATAAATGGACGAAAAATGATTTTAAATCTATGGGAAATGTTTGAAGACATAAGTCAAGAGACATCTGTTCATTTGGAATAGATTTTTAATTCTTTGTAGTATTGTTGATCTTCTAAAATAGGCTCTGATGATAGGTTAATTTTTTTAAATAGATTCCTTGCTTTACACTTTAGTTGGTTCCCATATAATAGGGGCCTTCGAGACATAGCTTATACACTACCTCAAGTTAGCCGCCATTTTGAATTTGACGTGAGGCAACGCTTCTAATTTTAATTCACTTAGAATGACCTTACTCAGCATTCCCTTTTATTTGATATTGTAACGATTGCTAGTGAAAAAAAGTCAGTAATCCTGTGTGAGTCGCTATTTTGAACTAGAAAAGGTACTTTATACCATTTTAAACTTGATATGTTGCGACTACCTATTACATTTTTATTTTAAATACAAAATGGTGTGATATATTCAACTTTTTTCAAGTAAATAGAGAGTCCACAATTTTATATTTGACGCATTCATTACTATCTTACTAAGTGTACTCTTCTATTTCATGACCACAACATACCGATTGTAGAAAAGTAACTAATTCACTATTTTAAGTTATCTGCAATTTTTTATTTATGATTATGTAACACTGTTAGTAATGCTATACTGAGAATTTCCTTTCATTTGATACCCATATCGGAGGGGGGGCGGAGGTGTTGAAATTTGAATAATCTGCCATTTTATACTGAGCGCTATTTTGCATATAACCTGAAACAATACACCTTACGTTATTCCTCATATGGTGAGTGCAAGTTATATTATTATTTTAAAGAGTTTATGATGAACAAAACCTAAACATCGAAATCATGAATTTTTCTCATGTCCTGGCCACCATACTGCTACCGCCATCTTTAATATGCCTAAATGACGGTAACTTCGAGCTTTTGGTTATACTCAACCTTGAGAAATCGTTTCATCATCAGTTTGATTGAAATTCTAAATTTTTTGCTAAAAACAGTGGTTTTTTCACATTTTAGGGCACTTTGGGAGATTTACTTTACAACAATATAATTGCAGCATAAAAAGAATAGTTATCGGTAAGCAATGCATGTATGATGTAGTGAAATAATAAGAAAAAGGAACTATATTCGTGAAGAAAAATAGATAATAGAGTAAATTACAGCGTAGAGCGAAAATTATGCGATGCAGGATAAAGTAAAGTAAGTATTTGTGTTTATCTCGTCGAGCTTTCCCAAATAGGTTGCAAAACGATTTTTGTACGTGCACGCAAAGCCGAGATAATGACGAATCTGCAAGCGCTACCGTCTTTGAACTCGCCAAAACACATTCCCGTTATAATTATATGAAAGGGCATCGATCATTACAGCCAAAATTTTATGCCAGCATAAACTTAAAAAACAGAAAAAATGCTATCACTAAAAAAAATTAAAAAAAAAACAGTTATAACAATTTTTACGGTTTTTCTCAAGGGAAAATAAATATCGAGGCGCACAAGTACATATTTCTTACTTCTGCGGTGTGTCACGTGTGACGCACCCTGCTTTTCTTTCAATCGGAAACCCATAATTTATATTGCAGAACTAGATTTTACGCAAAAATTTGAGAACAACATGTAACGAGTAATTTTGTCATATAATGCTTTGTTATCAAGAAAAGAAGGAGTAAAGTTTGCTTATCTGTATTATTTTGCATTATTAATTAAATTTGATCGATTGTTTATTTAAAATCTGCGCATCTAATGCAATAATCTCTTGCTGCATTTTTTACCTAACATTTTGAGTAGAATAATCTAAAGGAGGGTAAGTCCGGACACGTAAGAACTAGAGGGTATAGTCGGATACTGGAATAAAAGATAGATGCACGCACTTAGATATTGAAAACCTGGTATATAAGCAATCAGATAATATTCTTAGATACGTAACTTATGATTATCAGTTAACAGATTGTTAATTTTTAAATATCGTTCGTTTGAAAAAATAATTAAAGCCGGCTGTCCGAGTTCAGGCTTCTGTAAATCTGCTTATTAGGGAAATCTCGACTTCTTTGAGAGCAAAATAAAGATTTACTGAAAGTTTAAAATTACGTAAAATGAGATTAAACAAGTATTTGTCTCGCTCACAAACTGTTTTCTACCAATCATTAAGTAATAATGTATGAATTTCAATAATTATATTTGATAAAAAGTTACTTATTTTTAAATTATTGAGTGTCCGCGTATACCCTCAAACTTTGTACGTAGTCGGCAGTAGTTGGACATCAGCTAGCAGTACTGTCCGACTACAGCTTCCTGTACTTTAGAGTTTTGTGATTACTCGGACAGCCGCAACCTCAAAATATCTTTTAACTTATTGACAATCTTCAGTCACATTTTTCATCTTATTTAAATAATAATAGGTGTACTGGGACTATAAACTATACAAAAAAGTCAAGTGCAGTGTTTTCGTCTCTAAGCGTGATCTATATCAAGTTATCTGAAGGTAAATCGAACTTACCCTCTAAACGTTTTTCGCGGCCTGTTATAACTGATTGCTTATGAAGCAAGGTTAAATGCATAATTAATAATAATGTATTTTACATGATTTAAATATTAAAACATCACTAAAACTATTGCAGTCGATAAAAAATCGATAAATAAAGCACATAATACCGATAATTTAGAATATACTAAAAGCAGTATCAATTCTGAATATACAAAAATCCAAGAGAGTAAGTTTATCATGTTGTTAATATTTATTTTATATCATAAAAGTTTGTTTATTGAATGCATGATTTTTTTTTAAGATAACACCCATAAAGCCCTTTTTGATGTAGGGTGGCTCATTACCCCTATATAGCACATATTTTGAATATCTTAATTTAAATGTTCATTAAAAGTTATGAGAAATATAAATATGTGCAATTTTTTCAGCAATGACTCCCAATGGATTTGTTCAAGGAAGATAATACGCCTAAAAAGTTGAAAATTAGATGTAAAGAGAAAAAGATTAAAGTAATTTATTGAATTTTTTTTCAAGCATTGGTATGTGAAAGATTAAACAACAAAATTTTATGAAAAAAAATCGCATGATATTAAGCACTAGCTATATTATTGTAAGGTAAAGTGACACTTTTCATATCTTTTAATAACCATTTATAATAAAATATTCAAAATATGTGCTGTATAGAGGTCATGAGCCACCTTAAAAAAATGTTTTTATTGGACTAGAGCGTCATGACAAAAATGACAAAGCAAAGAAAAAGAGCTCTCTTATATCAGTGATCGACGATTTACTTATTTATCTATGAAAAAAAAGGTAGTGAAACCAAAAAAAAAAAGAACAACAATCTTTTGATAATTGTAAAACAAGAAGGGAGACAATAAAAATATTAAAGAAAAAGGAGCAATGCTGGGCAAAGCATATCAAGGGATGAAAAATACACTATTGAAAAGAAAAAAAATTTAAATTTAAAAATTAAAACTGTAAAGAAAAATTGAAAAAGTCTAAGTAAACAAGAAAATGTAAACCATCTTTTACTTGAGTTGACAAAGGTAGTATCCGAACTAGAAGAAACTGAAAAGGCAATAAATATTAACGAAATTGAATCAAAGTAGAATTACAATAAGAAATTAAAAACTGTAAATTGTTATATATTTGATAGAAATAAAATAAATTACGTATTGTTCAAGCTTCATTTAGGATTTGTTTTTTGCTATTCGATTTCTGCCGCAATCTGTGTCCGAGTAAACCCGCTACATCCAATTTATATTTCCGAGTACATCCGAATTTGAGGCTTTTCAAGAAAAACTTAATATTTAAAATCTAATTCTTCGAAACAGCTATATTTTTTTTTTAATCGACAGAAAAACACATAATTCCAATGTTCCTGTGACTTTTCTACATATTAAACATTGTGATTCCTTGAAAAATAACGGTTAATACTTGTAGCTATGAAAAGTGTCCGAGTATATCCTCCTTTACCTTAGAATAAGAAATTATGAAATTGGTAATCCAAAAATTTCAATTTTCGGTAAAGCGAACCAGAAGTTCTAAATTTGTCTTGGTAACTGAAAATTGAAACTTGTCGTCTAACAGTTTAAAAATTGCTTCCTCATATATAAAGCTTTGTATCGGAAAAAAAAATTTTTTCGGAAATACGTTAGAAATGTCCTATTCAGTGTCTAAAGTGGAAAAATACAATTTTAAGAAAAAGTATGTGTGTGTGTGTGTGTGTGTGTGTGTGTGTGTGTGTGTGTGGGTGGGTGTGTGTCATCAGTCATATATCAGGAACCTAACGACCGATTTTAATACTTTAGGGCATCAAGTTTTTCTTTTCTAACTCTCATGGTGGCTCGAAAGAGAAATTTAGGTTTTATACCTTATTAAGGTAGTTATAACGATTTTTGAAGGTCAAAATTGGTTTTTCACCTCAATAAGGGTCAAAAATTTACTATAGGAAGTTTACAATGATCTTATTCTATAGGGTATGAAAATACCTATTCTTCCTACCTCGGTCGAAACTTCGACATTTGTCCCTACGTACGTCAGCCGAAAGACGATATTCCTTCCCTATCTGCATGCCACCTAGTCAGTCGGGAGGGAATAGCACAACTCTTTCTGCCGTATATCCTTTCTCTTTTGCACGCGTATGCAGCTATATTACTGTATATACTCTAGATATCTAACCTTATTGTGGTCGTTAAATGATCGTGAGTCGTGAGAAGAAAGCGTAGTTGTTTCAAAATATAATGCATTTTAATGAATTTCAATATTGTTTATCATTACACAACTGCAAAAAGAATCATGCTATTGCAGACTAGATAGATCATATGAAGACTCGTTGTGGAAGTGATACGCATATAGCCGTTTTTTTTGCTATTTCTGCCCTGGACTTTTCAGCATCCGCTAACCAACGACCCTTATATTTTATCAACAAATATCTAGAGCAATATCATCAGAAACTTTAATACACATCCGAAGTGTCAAAGTACCTATAGATATATTGCTGGTCTGCTAACCTAACCGATCTATTTAAGCAGCAGACGAAATCCTGCTTACTTTGCACTTTTAACTCGAGATGATGATTTGACGGCGAAGTTTCGACTGGATAGGAAAAAAAATAGTATACATCACTCGGCACAAAAGTCGAACACCTTTCCCGGCGGTTTTTCCCCCTCGATTTCGCCTCGGGGGGCCAATATCAGCGCCAGGAGGGATATTCGACTTTCGTCCCTTGTATTGTAATGTACTATTATTTTCCATTTTTTAGGGTCTTGATAAGTTTTCTGTTCAGTTTTTATAAAAAAAAATATTTTTAAGAAAAACAAGTTATAAGTAAGCGTTTTATAAATGGCCTAATAAAGAGAATGAACCCTTTTTTACTCAAAATCACATCATAACTTTCTCAAATAACTTGGATAATAAAAAAAAAAAAAAATAGCAATATAAACTCTAATCATTATTCTTTCAATCAAACAAATAAAAATGTAGGTAGCTCCAGATTTTATTAAGATATTCCTTCATAAATTGGACTTGTTGATACGACAGAAATAGTGTTGGTTGGAGCATTGTTTGCGAAAAAAGAGTTAAAAAGGAGTGTGTTTGGAAAATAGTTGAAAATCAAACGAGAAAATATATTCGTCTACAATAGAATAAAGTTATCACTTTTAATGAAAGTTGTTCGTAAAATAAAAGATTATACCTAATTTAACATTAGAAACGATATGGAGCAGATAATGATTTTGTTATGCTCTGTCCTACAGGCACTATTATGGGCACTAAGCACTTGGAAGAGGAAAGGATCAGTGATGGGAGGGGTAAGGGGTGACTGGCACATAATGTAATCTTAAACCCAAGAACCACCCCGCATTCGCCAGGATAAGTCCTGTGAGTGGAGAAGCCACTAGGAAAAATGTCATCATAGAACGGCACAGTAAAGTGCTTGAGTTCAAATAAGGTATCTATACGTCTATATATATCAGGGCTAAACTCTTGCACACCTCATCGTAACAATAAAAGAATTAATAATCGACCAACAAAGTCAACATCGAAGACGAACGGCGAGACTCAAACTGTCACCCATCCAGGTACTAACCTAGACAAACGCTTTATAATTTAAGTGATCGACGGAACTGCAAATCTATTGACAAGGTATTTTTTTTAGTTTTTATTACAAAAATTCTAACAATTTTGTAGAAAATCAGTCATATCTTAGAAACCTTTAGAGTGATTTGAATGATCTAAGGTTAAACATGTTTTTTCTTATATCCATATATCGGTTCCAAAAAAAATAAATTTAAGTTTCATATCTTATTAAGGTTTTACAACAACTTTCTATTATATTAAAAACGTTTTTTTTCTCATTTTTAATTAAAAATTTTTAATTTTTTTTTTTTTTTTTTTTTTTTGATGGACGGAGTGTTTCTTTTTCGTTTTTTGATTTCAAAATGAAATATCTCAAAAACGAAAGCAGATAATCAGATTTTTTTTTTAAACTGCTGTTGAAACGAGGACTTCAGAAAAATAAATCAAAATTATGGAGAATGATTTTCTAACCTCAAAAAATGGTCGAAAACTAGTAAATTGCTGAAAAAATTTAGTATTGGTACATAAAAGCACTAATAGCTACTTTGAGGCAATAAACAAAAGTAAGTTTCATATTTTTATGCTTGAGTGACTGTCTGGCACCATATTCATATTAATTGTCAGGTGACATAGCCTTATATCAAGTATAAAAAGGATATTTTCGATTTTTTGACGTCAAAATCAAATATCTCAAGAACATAAGCAGATAGGTCGATGATTTTTTCTGGAAAATACTGCATATAAAACAGTGATGACGAGAACAATTATGAAAATTATTCCAAATGATTTTCTAATCTCAAAAAATGGTCGAAAACTAGTTGATCGTTGTAAAAATTTAAGTATTGATACATAAAAGCACTAATAGCTAGTTTTTGGCGATAAACAAAATTACGTATTATATTTTTATGCTAAAGTGACTGTTAGGTACCATATTCACACTAAAATGTCACCTGACATAACCTTAAATCAAGAATAATAAGGATATTTTCGATTTTTTAACGTCAAAAACAAATATCTCATGAACATAACCAGATAGGTGGATTACTATTTTTGAAAAACACTGCTCATAAAACGGTAATGAAGAGAAAAATTATGAAAATTATTCCAAATGATGTGTTGCATGCTGTATAGTCACTTAACCCCTCGTGCATTGAAGTACGTAATTTAGTATGTTTTAATTTCGTAATTCGTTCTTCCATGACAGCGTATTCACATTTATTTGACAATTAACTTATTTCTCGATAAATTTTTAAGGTTGAAAATTACATTTTAAAATATTGTGATATTTTTCCCGTAATCTACGAACCTCTCAAAAGTATTTTCTAATTAAAAAAATTATCTGTCCATCTACATTGGTTAAAAAGATATTTGATTTAGAAATCAAAAAAATTCTAATAGATGAATTTATACCTATTAAGTGGTTATGTTGAACATCAAATGATCGTGTGACGCTCGCTTCATAGTCTCCGCATCCATTAAGCATTATAGTAAGTAATATTTGATGTTTTAAAGTCACTATAACTTTTTTTAGGAACGAATACTTATATTTTATTCTGTATTTCCTGATAAATTTACAATTTTTTGAGGTCAGATAATAACATCGACCAATTTTTAAAATTTTTCCCATAGTCTATGGCGTTTCATAAGTATTTTTCAAAAATAATCATCTGTCTATCTGTTTAATATGAGGCTCTGTCACGTGACAATTTGATGTGGAATTGGTATTAAGCACTTACTTGTGCCCCAAAACATAAAAATATAATTTGTTTTTGGTCTAAAAGTAGCTGTTAGGCCTTTTATATGTCAATGTTAAAATTTATCCCTAATTCACCAATTTCTTGATCATTTGTTGAGGTTTGAAAATCATTTGGAATAATATTCATAATTTTTCTCTTTAGTACCGTTTCATAAAAAGTATTTTCAAAAATAATTACCCACCTATACGCTTATGTTCTTAAGATATTTTATTATGACGTTAAAAAATCGGAAATATCCTTTTTATACTTGATTTGAGGTTATGTCACGTGACATTATAATGTGAATATGGTGCCAATTTATTAGACACGTGAATATAAAAATATTAAAATTTATTTCGTTTATTGCCTAAAAGTAGCTATCAGTGCTTTTATGTACCAATACTTAAATTTTTACAACAATTCACTAGTTTTCGACAATTTTATGAGGTCAGAAAATCATTTGGAATAATTTTTACAATTTTTCTTGTCATCAGTGTATGTAAACAGTATTTTCAATAAATAATCATCCACCTATCTGCTTCTGTTCTTGAGATATTTGATTTTGATGCTATAAAATCGAAAATATCCTTTTCATAATTATTTTGAGGTTATGTCACGTGACATTTGAATATTAATATGGTGCCAAACAGTCACTTGAAAATAAAAATATGAAACCTTATGTCGTTTATTGCCTGAAAGTAGCTATGAGTGCTTTTATGTACCAATACTTAAATTTTTACAACAATTCACTAGTTTTTGACCATTTTTTGAGGTTAGGAAATCATTTATAATAATTTTTATGATTTTTTTTGTCATCACCGTCTTATAAGCAGTATTTTCCAAAAATAATCATCCACCTATTTGCTTATGTTCTAGAGACATTTGATTTCGATGTTAAAAAATCGAAAATATCCTTTTTATACTTGATTTGAGGTTATGTCACCTGACATTTTAATCTGAATATGGTGCCAAACAGCCACTCAAGCATAAAAATATGAAACTCAACTTCGTTTATTGCCTAAAAGTAGCTATTAGTGCTCTTATGTACCGATACTAAAAATTTTACGTCAATTTACTAGTTTTCGACCATTTTTTGAGGTTAGAAAATCATTTTTCACAATTTTGATAATTTTTTCTAAATTTCACGTTTCAACAGCAGTATTTTCCAAAAAAAAACATCCGATTATCTGCTTTCGTTTTTGAGATATGTGATTTTGAAATCAAAAAAACGAAAAAGAAACACTGTGCGGCGGTGGAGGAAACCTTGCATAGGCTGCCTCGAAAAAACTGAGGGGTGCGTCAGATTCTTACTGACGAAAACCATCTACAGCCAGGTTAAACTAGCGCAAACGCTATGAAACCTAGAAGAACGAAAGAAGAAAAGAAGCGAAGAAAAAGATGATGGAAAAATACTGGGACACCGAAAGTTCGGGGCTAGCTTAAATCCGAGAGTAGGAATTTAGCTAACGCTATCGCTAAGAGCGAGACACGAGAGAAAGATGAAGATAGTGCCTGGTTTTACGAAAGTTGAGTAGAAGACGTGGTTGGTTTGCGTCGGGGTTCAAAATTGAGGTAAGAAATTTACGTGAGGGTAACCATGAGGTTGGCTACGAACTGAGAAACTCCTGCTTGAATGGCTTTTTGAATAGTAGGCTTTGGTAGAGTGGCAAGAAGAAAATTTTGTTGAGTCAGATTTGAGGCTGTAGCTTGAGTGTAGGAGCGCTCGTGCTGCGGTGGAACTCTTGAAGAAGAGGCTACAGTCGGCCGTGGTGGTGGCAGCGCGGCGGCTGTGTTTTCGGCTGGGATATCTCCTTTTTCGGGAACTTTGAGCAGCCACGGTACGTGGCCCAGTGGTCGCCTTGTCAGTTGGCACAGAAGGGCTTGATTGATTTGTCATCCTTTATCGGACAGGCAGGAGTAGCATGGTTTTTCGTGCAAAAGGCATAGACGCAGGTGGCGTGATATTAATTTGCCGCATGACGGATCTTCTGGCAGGATCTGCACTGCGGGATCAGCTTGTTTTTTTTGTTTGGCCCTAACTTTCACTCGGAGGCCTCCGATGCACTAGATGTCGAATATAGACTTGGCTTTTGGGTCGGCAGGGTCCAGGTGCACCACGACCAGAGGCCAGATTTTGTCGCCCCTGCGCATGCGTTTTTAACGGCTGGCACTTTTAGACGAATTTCCTCCAGGACTTCTTCCTTGGTGTAGACTTCATTGACGTTTCGGATGACTATGATGAGCTCTCGGTCTTCTCTGAGCTAATGCATCGTATATTGGACGTTGGCAATTTTTACTCCGTCGGAGACGTTGAACGCCTTCCGGACGGGGATGTCGTGGTGGGCGAGAGATTCCCTGATTTTCGGACAGTGTTTCTTCTCGCGGATGATAATCAGAGGAGGATTTTTCGGTCCGCTGCTCTTCCTCTGCATCTTTGTCGGGTTCTTGGTGTTTGTCACCGGCGTCGAGTGTGCCTTGTTTCTTGGCCGCTTTGTAGTGCCTCTTGCGCTTCTTCTTGTGAGCGTTCGGGTTTTCGGACAGTTCGGTGTCGGAGGCGTTTGTAGCTGCCTCTTTCTTCTGTACTTCGAGCTCTGCTTTAAGATTTAACAATTGCGATGTGAGGTTGGCCAGCTGTTCCGTGAAGTTGGCTGCCTGGGCTTGGTATTGCGTAATCAAACTCCTCAGATGAGTGTTTTCGGCGGTGACTTTTTCGTTTTGAGCAGCCTTGTGCCTCATTTGATTGTCTTCAGCGAGAATTTTTGCTAAATACTTTTAGGTCATCACCATTGGGGTCTGCCATGGCTGCTAAGCTAGACGAGGCTGGGACAGAAGCCCACTTGAAATCTGCCATGCTAGACGAGGCTGGGGCAGAAGCCCACAGCTTCATTCGGTGTAGCCCTTAAAAGAGCTGATTGCTGATTGTTAAACTGTGTGTGCGCGATACACTTGAGGAGAGGCGTACAGACACGTCTGCTCACGACAAGTGCTCGATCGGGACTGATTTTGATTTCATTTATAGTTGGATCATATAGATCATTAAAACAGCTTTATTTATATGAAAATTTTCTTTTTACGTTTTGTCATTTTCTTTATTAAAGAAAAACTACAATTTTTTTTTTTTTAATCAGTCATATCTCAGAAACCTTTTGAGTGATTGTGATGATCTAGAGCTAAAACTGTCTTTTTTTATATGCTTACAAAGGTTTACGAATATATTTGACGTTTTATTCCCTATCAAGGTTGTTAAAACGATTTTTAATGCTGAAATAATCGGTTTTTACAGTTACTGGAGTAAAAACAAATTTATTTGATTCCGTCGATGTTATACTCCATACAATTAAATAACTTCATATGATTTAACAATATTTTAGCTGCAAGATAGTTGTATTGCGTACATAGATTTTAGTAAGAAGTTCTAATTCTCTCTTTAGTTGTCATTAGTTCAAAAAAATTTCAACAATATTTTTCATACTATTCGGGTAAAAATTGTGATCTTATTTTTGAAATAGTTTTACATCATAAAGCATTAATAGCTTTTTTTATTACGAACCTCGTAACGGCCCTCGCCTTCGGCTCGTGCCGTAAACCTCTCGGTTCGTAAATACAAGCCTTTGCGAACTCGTCCGTAATCTACTAATTTTTACATTTAAAATAATTCTAATACATTATTTAATTTAGTTTAGTCAAATAATTTCAGAACAATGTTATTGAGGAAGCTTTGTGCTAATTTATTGGCAGCGGTTTTTATTATATTCTACTAAAAGTTTGTAAAAAAAATGTTTTAAAAGATTTTTGCATTAGATGCGTAGTTTTTGGATAAAAAATTCATCAAATTCATTGAATAATGCAAAATGATGCAGAAAAGCAAACATTACTCCTTTTTTTCTCAAAAATGAATCATTCTATGACAAAATTACAAGTTACGTTTTTTTCTTAAAATTTTGAGTAAAATCTAAGTCTGCAATATATATTAGGGGTTTTTAATTGAAAAAAAGTGGGGTGCGTTACATGTGACACACCGCAGAAGTGAGCACTTCCGAAATAGTTGAAATATGTAATGATGCACCTTGACGTCTATTTCCTCTTTAGGAACCCAATAAAAACTGTTATTTTGGTCTATCTTGCTTCTTTCTTGAGATAGAGCGTATTTCCTGTTTCTCAAGGTTATGTTGGCATAACATTGTGCCAAAATAATCAGTGCACTTCCATGTAATTATTTTAAACGTTCTACAATTATTTTTAAATTTCTTACCGTAATATTATCAAGAAATATCCGAAAAAAAAGAAGATTGAGTTTATGTTCTAATGTCAACCACAACCTCTCCATAAGTGTGCTTCGATATTTATTTTCCTATAAGGAAACCCTATATATTGCTTTAGAGTTAGAGCGTTTTTTATGTGTTTTAAAAGTTACGTTGTCACAGAATCAGTTAAAAGTAAACTGAGCTGGTCTGCATTAATTTTCTACAAATGCAGAATTTTTTTCAAAACTTTTTTTATTCTATTACATAAACATTGGATATCAGGAATATATATATATATATATATATATATATATATATATACTGCAGAGTTACAGACAGTATTAAAATTAACTAGATTTTTATTTTAAGGCTGTTTTATAAAAATTATAACAGGACTTCTCTTCTTTGAATTGGCCAATTAGAGAATAAAATTTCCCTGTGTTAAAAATAATATGTTTGTTATGTGTTTATACAATTGCATTTCAAACGAATCGTGCGACATTTTCGTACAATTAGACAGTTCATTTGGATTCTACACGCTAAATAACGTCGAAATCACCTTATTCCGTAAATAGACAGTCCCTTTCACATGAGATTATACACAACTTCATGGATTATTGCTGAAACAAAGTTAATTCAAATATTTAACAAAAACAAGTAACTAAAGCGTTTTCAATTCAAATCATACCTTATGATTCAATAATGTGAGATGTTAAAAACAAATGAGCAAACAAACATTCGTTGCAGTTGTAGGTCAAAAGGGAGCAAATTCTTATCCGGGTATAGAATCCACTCTGGCCAAGTGGGTAAGATGCCCGACTTCAAATCTTCTCGGACCAGGTTCAATTCCCGGAGCCAGAGGCCAATGTCCCTTTTTTATTTTTTTTGATTGTTACATTTTTCATTAGTTATTCCTCATGCGTATTTATACAAAGAAATTTTTTTTTGAATTTTTATAAACTTAATAATTTAAATTTACATGTGACGAAAACCGCGCAGGATATCTTGCAGGATATCGTACAGAAATTTTGGTACGGGATTACTCTTATCGCTTTCGTCTAGGCAGATCAGTATGAAATAAATGCACAAGCAGTGCACAATTTAGTTAAGTATGTTAACGCGAGGCGTAAACATCATTAACCATTCTTTTGAAAACTTTGCTAATGCTTACTTCGTGGAGAATTACGTAATTTTTTGTGAATTAGTATGAATAGTGCATCAGCATTTGTTAAATGATGAAAATATAACAAATGTTTGAGATTTAATCAATAACAGTGCAATAGTGTTCAAAAGTATTGAAAACTATAAACAATCGGTAAAATTGCTTGCACACATTAAAAACCGCTGCCAATAAATTAGCACAAAGCTTCCTTAACAACATTCTTCTGCAATTATTTAATTAAAAAAAAATATATATATATATTAGAATGATCTAAAATGTTAAAAGAAGCTATTTTTATGCACTATGATGTGTAATTACTTTGACAGTAATATTATTATTTTTACCCGAATAGCCCAAAAAATATTTTTTTCGAATAAAAATCATTTTAACAAATAATGTAAGAAATATGATTATCTTATAGCTAAAATGACATTTCACCCTTGAAAAATTGAATAAATTAAAAACAATTTTTTTTTCAAAAAATATATTTTATTATTCAGAAATAAATTTTTTAAATTACAGAATCATT
>JAPYYV010010743.1:0-11160 GCA_030522625.1 Copidosoma aretas | reverse complement strand
AGGGGGGGGGGGGTCCCCCCCGGTCCCCCCCGAGCGGGGGGCACCTCACCCCCCAGACCCCCCGCCATGGCCGCAGCCCCTGGACCCAGCTTTATCAATAACAATCCCTATCTAGCACCGTAGTTGGTCGAAGTACAGATAGTGGACGCGTAGTTGGGCAGCTTCAGCGAATGGCTGAGAAACGAGTTATTTGCCTATACCTTTCTCACCTCTTAACTTATACAGGCATTCATTCAAGTTCACTCACCTTTTGACGAAAGCGGGAAGGATAAGCGCGAATGCTTCAGTAACTAGTTATAGGCTGAAGCTTTGACTGCACTTCTTTGAAGTAAAAATGACAGCACAGCACTAACGCAATAGGCACTGATGATTCAGCACCAACTTTATTTTAAATCTTGCGCCATTTAACACTATTATCAGTATATCCCTTGTATGTCTTGAAAGAGACTTTAACCTAACTTTCACACCAAACCAGTACAACTATCGTGTGTAAAACTCATTTGCGGGTATTTTCATTGTCAGATTCGTTGTCAGCACACCGAAAAACATAAGTATACCAATTTTTAACAAAATTGGAGTTAAGCTCTATTCGGAAGTAAAGCCAAAATTTTGAATCAGTGGCTACTAGGACACTCATGTATAACGTATGATATCAGGTCTCCCTTTTTATTGAAAATGTAGATCCAGGTGAATCTGGTAAAGTTGATAAATTCTAAGACCTAGAAATTTTTTTTTTATTCGATATTGTGCGTCAGCAAAAAAATATCACAAACAAATTTATCTTCCAATTGTATGCTGAATTAATTATATTTTGGCTCCGAAATCGCGTAATTTTTTATTTATGTCCGGCATTTCGGATCCGCCATTTTGAATTTTCCATATCTGACTACAAAATTTCATTCAGCAACTTTTGAAACTTCCTTAAATTACTTAAAAAACCGATTATTGGCATATACTTGAAAAGTATTTTTTAAATATTTGTGTATCTGGTAAGCTTCCTTATTTTCAAAAGATCGTCATTTTTTTCTAAAAAACTATGCACTCGAACTAAAAAAACGTACAAAACAAAATCATCTTAGGATTAAATGTAGAAGATAAAAAAAAATTGATAAATACAATATAGCACACTTTTTTATTTATGTCCGCCATATTTGATCCGCCTTTTAAAATTTTGAAAAAATACCATAAAATTCGTTTTCAGCTGCCTCAAAAATAGTAGTATAGCGGTTAAATTAACTTTTAAACCTGTTTTGGTCAACTGAGTACCAAAATTTTTTGTCGACCTTCTGCATTATGGCCGCCATCTTGAAGCCACCATATTACATCTCAAAAAAGGTCACAAAGCATTTACAAGTTAAAGTTTTCAGCTACGTTTTCCATTTTGTTTCAAGTCTTTGAGTCAATTTTGGAGATGGACAGAGGGGGGTCCGCTTGACAGAGAATGCCCCATATACATTTTTCTATTGAATTATTTGGGATGGAAATTGTTTCTTACGAGTTTTTGGGGTAGCTGATGATAAATCTAAGGTTAGTTTTCAAAAATGTTCAAATTTAAAATGGCAGATCCATTATGGCGATAACAAAATTTTATTAAAAAAGCATATCCAACTTTGCATTATCACTTAGATTTCTTTGGGATTGCTGGTGATGAATCTTAGGCTAATTTTCCAAAATTTTCGAATTTAAGGTGACTGATCCAATATGGCGATAATATTATTTAAAAAAAAAAAACAGTGTATCCTACTTTAAATTATTACTGGGGGGTTAACGGAGTTGCTGTTGACGAATCTAAGGTTAGTTTTGGAAAATTTTAAAATTTCAAAATTTATCGCTACATTGGATCCGCCATTTTGAATTAAAAAATTTTGAAAAACTGACCGCAGATTCGTTACCAGCAACTTCAAAACCCCCCCGAGTTTACATTTTCAGAGCCCTTCGCCTCTTTTTTTTATTGAATACTTGCACATTTAAAAAACTCTGTAATAATAATATAATTATTTTGAAGGATTGAAAATTCGTAAATAAATGCAAAAAAAATCTTAATCTACCATTTTGAATCTGCCATCTTGGATTTGAAAATTCAAATATTCTGACTTCAGATTCATATTCAGCGACCCTGAAAACCCCCGAGTAAACAGTTTTAGAGCCATTTGCCTCGTTTTCTTGAAAATCTGAATCCGTCATTTTGAATCCGTCATCTTGAATTCGAAAATTATAATATTCTGACTTTATATCCGTACTCAGTGACCCTAAAAACCCCCGAATAAAAATTTTCAAGTGAGTTCAGGGAAAAGAAGAATGTGTGCCGCCTGTTTTGCACGAAAAATCGCAAAAAGATGCATTTTTAGGTTCAAGCGGTCAGTAGAATTAAAAAAAAACACCCAGAGTGGCACACGTCCTTTTTTTTTTCCAAACAATAAATCTAGGGGGTAAGAAGTAGAAAAAAAAAAAAATTTATGAAGGACCACTCTAATATATATATATACACATGATCTTACAAAAAACTTTCGAAAAACTTTCGAAAAATACTCTAACTAAAATAATAGTACAATTGAAAAAAAAATTCATTCCTTGTGTGGATTTGTAATCATCTAAATGTGAGGGAATACCTGTTATTGATTTCTATTTTTGTTTATAACAAACCTAAATAACTTTTTTATTGTAATAGAATCAGATGTAGTAACTAATAAAAGAAGTATTACCTAACATTTCTTTTTTATCATCATCCTCACTGACAAAAATTTGCATCGTCAATCAACGTTCTTTAATTAGTTGACACGAATCATCAATAGGCAAGAGCGGCTAAGTTCAGTTTGTAACACAATGATTCCAAGTTTATCCTGAGAACTTGAATAGTCAGTGCAAATGAACGTCGAATCATCGTGCATGCACTGAGAAAGTCCGTTATAGCTCTACGTGCACTGAGATAGACCGCTCGCAAGCCAACAGCATGAAGTATGGGATGATGGGCGGTAAACGGATTTTCTCACTGCATGCACGATGATTCGACGTTTATTTCTACTGACTATTCAAGTTCTCAAGATGAGCTGAGAATTACTGTGTAACGAACTGAACTTTAGAGTGTACATTTAATTTACACGAACTTTAAAGGTGCTCAAGAAGCTATAACAAAGTTTCAACGTGCAAATTTTTTCCCTGCTAACATTTACATCCGCTAACTTATTTTATCGTATCTTTTGTAAATATAGATGATTATCAATTATTATGATTTTTTTCTTGCAAGGAGCACAGTAAATGAACGAGTCAAGAAAATCAGCTATTTTTTGTTATAAGATTGAATAAACAATTTAAAAATTATTATTTTAAAGCTTCACTTACTTTTGTTACACATAAAAAATATTCAGATTGATTTTTAAAAATCATCTAACACTTGTACATGAAAGAATTGTTTTCCCAAGAAATCATGATTGATATTCATACAGCGACATTACTAACAGTTAATTAAGTTTGTGCTATTTTAGTGATATATTTCCATTGATAACATAAATGCATGAAATTGTGGATTTCTAATTCGAGAATGACGGCACATATTCATTCTATTCTATTAGGAAGAATTTTATATTTTAATCTTAAAAGTGTATAGTTAAATAATTATAAAATGTCTCATTACCCCTACTTCTATAGTTACGATCAACGAGTCCTAATAAAGTTCATAACTTTTTAGTTTGAATTTATGCTGTGCATCGGGGGCAAGAATTCTTATGATTTTGTACACAAAATTATGGCTGCTACTTTTAAGAATGAAGTTTTGGTTTGATACAGTTTCTATGGGCGAAAAAATGGCGAGACTGGTAAGCGCGACAAGCTATTTTCTGAGTTATTATTCTGCAAATGCATACATCGTAAGTTAATTTAGTAAGGTGTAGTAACCAATGAAATAAGGCTTTTAATCAATACTATCGAAATTCTCATTTTTAGATGCAATTTTAAATAGTTGTACTTAAATGCATGTTATTAAGCTATCACATTTATTGCTTTTCAGCCAAACCTCAGGATCCAAAGTTTTTTAGCCCCTGGATATAAATTTCGATGCAAAAAGCGATTCAGAGAATTTATTAGAAATAAACGTAGTTTAACGAATGATTTAAGAATATTTTTATTAGATTGATATTTGTTTTGTATTTTATAAGAGAAAGAAAAAATGTGGCATTAAAAAAACGAAAGGGTAATTGTAATTTATACTACAAACATTAATCAACAGCAATTACTCTTTTCTGCATTTTATATAGTATAGTCCGTATAATCAAGTGACTCTAAAAAAAATATTTAGCAGTTAGTACCCTAATAAAGTATTTTGAGTAAATATTTTTTACTTTTATAAAAAATTCATTTTAATATTATTTCTAGATAAAAAAATTTATTGTGATTTTACTGCTAAAAACATGTGTATACAATAGAATTAAACTTAACTTTTTCTGAAGTCATATGCAAATTATTGCAAAATATATTTTAAGGAAGTGTCGTGGATTATATTTTTTTTTTCTGTTAAAGAACAACAGTTTAATAATTATTCAAAATAAAATTTCACATAAAAATAATGACTCCATGTTTGTTATTGAGCTACAAAAAATTTCAAACACTTTTTTAAGTCTTTTCTTTCTGTTAAAGTTAAGAACTAACAGGAAATTTTTTACAGTAAATTAAGGAAGATTGCTGAACTCATTTGATAATTTGTCTAAAAACGGCTTTCTCGCATATCTAAAAATAATTGTGTTTTTCATCACATAAAAATGTGTAATGGTTTTAAAAAATGTCTTAAGCGAGTAAAATTATATTGTACACGTACCCTTAAATATAACAGAAAACAATTTAAATTGTTCTGCAAGAATGTTGTTATTTATCCGGGATCAGAGTTGATTTTAAAAATATTTATAGAAAAGGCGTAAATAAAAAATAACGTTAAAAACATTAATACAGCTACTGATAGGTTTTTATATATTGAAAATAAATTTTTTTTCTGACCATGTAACGTTTCAAAAGACTTTTGTAAATTATTTCAGTTAAGAAAAAAAATCAATTTCATAAAAAATATTCGAACTATAATGTACAAGTTCTTAGTAAAGAAAATTTCCAAATATATTTTAAAATATTTTGACTATACTTTCAGAAATAATTTCTATCGTTGATATGTAACATTTCATACAGGTTACTCAAAATATTTTAAAATAATAATTGCGTGTATAGAATATTTCCTAAACATCCCAGAAAACATGTAGAACATACAGCAATAAAAATTTGTTTAAAGTCATCTTAAGGAGGCTCTTTATCACTTTTTATGTCTTTAGTTTAATTTATCAATAAAGTGGTTTATCAAGATCTGAAAGTAAACAGACATTGAAATCTGAACATGGTGTGAATGTTTCCTGGAATGGTTTGTAATCGTTTTCATTCATTGTTCCTATACATTTCTTGGAATATTTATGAAACATTTTCTTGCTCGCAACAAAGATGCTACAGCAACATTTCATAAAACATTCAAGAAATGATATTCGTTTTAGACAAAAATTACTTCCGAAAATATCACGAGATCGTTCTAGTAAACTGTGTACAAAATCATTATGAGGAGGCTATTTACTACTACATATGTCTTTTTTTTATTTTTGCTCATCAGGATCTGAAAGCAAAGAGATATTAAAATATTAAAGAGGGTCACTAATAATGATAGAGAAAAATATTTTATAAATTGTGCCATCGGACGACTCCATTTTTCGTCACGCAAAAAAAAGACTAAATATGGAAATCTTTCACGCTATTTATTCGATTTTAGTTTTTCAAAGCTTATTGCACTCTATGAACAATTATAGGTTAAGTCATAATTTGTAGTTTATACAAACTATTGCTGCGCAAAATGTTCCTGACTTTTGCCACGGTGATTATTTAAAAAAAATACCAATCATGACGACATTAATTTAAATTGTTCAAGGGGTACCCTTACTGAAAAAGTACGAAATAAATGCATAATTTTATATATACATTTCGCGTTTATGCATAAAATTATGCATATATTTCTTACATTTCCGGTAAGGGTAAAAAAAGCTTTAAAAAATTAAAGTTGAATGAAAAGCGAAGAATATTTCCATATTTTGTGAATTTTTTTGCGTGACGAGAAATAGAGTCATCCAATATGTCAAAATTTGTAAAACATTTTTTCTTCATCATTATAAGTAATTTTCTTTAAGATTCCAATATCTCTGTGCTTTCAAATCTTGATAAACCACTATATTGATAAATTAAATGAAAAGACATATATAGTGGTAAAGAGCCTCCTCAAAATTATTTTAAAATCAGTTCCCTAGAACGATCTCGTAATGTTTTCAGAAGTAACTTTTGTCGTAAACGAATAACATTTCTCGAAGCATTCATGAAATGTTGCTGTAGCATCTTTGTTGCGAACAAAAAAAATATTTAATAAATATTCCAAGAAATGTGTTGAAACAATGAATGAAAACGATTACAAACCATTCTAGGAAAAATTCATGCGAAGTTGAACAGACAAAATTGATAATGTTTCTTGAAAAAATCTCGTGATGTTTTTCTAAATAATTTTTGTCCTAAACGTATAACATTTCTCGAAGCTTTCATGTAATGTTGCTGTAGCATCGTTGTTGCGGACAAACAAATATTTCTTAAATATTCCAAGAATTGCATTGGAACAATTAAGAAAAACGATTACATACCATTCCAGGAAACATAGATAACAAGTTTATCAGACAAAATTCAAAACGTTTCCCAAAACAATCTTTTAATGTTTTCAAAAATAATTTCTGTCTTGAACGAATAACAATACTCGAAGCTCTCATGAAATGTTTCTGTAGCATCTTTGTTGCGGACAAAAAAATATTTCATAAATATTCCAAAAAATGTCTAGAAAAAATTAACAAATATGATTGCAAACCATTCCAGGGAACACTTATAACAAGTTTACCAGACAAAATTGAAATGTTTCCCAAAATAATCTCGTAATGTTTTCAGAAGTAATTTTTGTCGTAAACAAATAATATTTCTCAAAGCATTCATGAAATGTTGCTGTAGCATCTTTGTTGCGAACAAAAAAAATATTTCATAAATATTTCAAGAACTGTTCAGAAACAATTAATAAAAACTATTACAAACCATTTCAGGAAACATTTATAACAAATTTAACGGACAAAATTCAAAACGTTTCCCAAAACAATCTCGTAATGTTTTCAGAAATAATTTTTGTCTTGAACGAAGTACATTTCTGAAAGCTTTTGGTAAATGTTACTGTAGCGTCTTTGATGCGGACAAAAATGCATTGCAAGAATATTTTAGGAAATATTTACGAAAAACTACAACCTTTCACCGAAAGCTTGATGTAACCTAGCGAAAACCTTTCATGCTGTGTTGGCAGCTCAGAAAGGGCTACAAGTTAGTTTACGGTTATTAATTCGGTTATTGGAATAAATTCAGATAGCGTTATGGTTGACAGTTTACATAGGGCTATTGAGGTTACGGTTAAACGTTTAGTTGGAGGTTATTTGGGTTATAGTTGATAATTTATTAATGGTTGTTTGGTTGGTAAGAGGTTACACATACCTAGTAATAAGATGTACTCTATAAATAATTAAAATATACAGTCAAACGTTTTATTGATTTTCTTATAAATGTATCATATTGTGACAGCTTTTTGATTATGAACAGTAAATTTGTACATTGTATTATAAAGAAGAACAACTTATAGCAGTATGTGGACGTAAAACCATTTAAAACCTTATGTAGCAACCGGCGAAAACTTAAAACAAAAGTTATTAAAATTATTAGGCACGTCTAACAAAATTTATTTGGTAATTGTCAGAAATAATATCTTGCTATTTGTAATTATATTGATATACAAATGAAGCCACTTTATTTAACAAACAAATTGCGAAAATTGATGCAATATTTTTGTGTACTAATTAATCATTGATATATTTATGCACACAGTTTTATGAATGTAAGTAGTCCTGGTTAATTGAAATGTGAAATTTTTTTGAATTGCTAATTACTGGTTTCATGCTTTAGTTCTAGCAAACTGCATTGTGAAAGTTTGATGAAGAAATACTGAAAATTTGCTTTTGTGAGGATTTTTAATAAAATAACAAATGATATTATTGTAGGATCTATATTAAAAAAGGTGAATCTGTATATTTACATGTATATAAATGTAAGATATACGTTTAAATCAAATATAGTTAAAATTAAATATAAAAAAATATTATTACATTGCAAAATGTAAATCTTATATGATCTAGAAAGAATAAAGTACTTACCATCAAATATCAAGTAATTTGAATGTCTATGATAATAATAGAAGCCATAGAATCATCACTGAACAGAAAGAGATTATCTACGTGATGAAAACATATTTGGACTAAGTGTCTGTAAAAAAAATTATTTAAATCTGCTAAAATAAATCAATAAAAGGATGACTATTCTTCTTTTATACGTGAACACCTGTCCTTTATAGCTACTTTTTTATAAATTTATATGGTTACAATATAGATGAATATAGCTCTTATTATAACTATAATTACATCTTGCATTCTTAGGTAATTACAGTTGACTTAGATGTGTCCATGACCCTGTAAAATAATTGGCATTAAAACTTGGGCTAGAGAACAACAGAGAAAGTAGATTGCCCGACTGATAGCAGAAGAGCTCACCTTTATTTAATAACGACAAAAAATCATGAATATGTCAAAGATTAATTAAAAACGCGTCATTTTCGAAACCATACTGTTGATAGACCTATCTCTAGCATAAATATATAAGTAAGGTCTATGGGAACACGTTTTTAAAGTATGGGTCTGAATAAGCCATTGGAAAAGAGAGACAATGATTAAGATGAGCTGCAGCAAGTGCATCAATTAGGTCCTGTAAGGGACTTAGGAAGTCCTTGTAATTAAAAAATGCCAATAATTTATTACGCAAGGCAGTTCTTGTAGGTGTTTTTTTACCCGATGGATGATTTAAAGAACAAAGCTGAGTTGTCATGTTTGGTCCATCGCATATTATCAAAATGCTATGATTACTCTGAGCCTTTGAGAAATTGACTTTAATACGCCAAAGGATGTCTTAGGAACGACTTTAAAATATTATGGAGCTATCACTTAGCTGAATAATTAAAACCCTTAAGACTGCTGATAAATTGACCAAAACTGAGATATCAAAGACCTTTTTTCCCTTGCAACCTATGCCCACAAAATTATAAAAGATAAATTTTTGGACAAATGATAACATTTGAGTAATGGTTAAGGTGGTTCTTTCATGAAATGATTGTGAACAGAATTAAATAAAACTTTGAGGGATTGTGTATTCAGTTACTCAATAGTATCTCTAAAAATTTAAGAACAAAAACACAAAAAAAAGCTTGGTGAAAGTTGCCGTTATCATATAAGCTCTTGTGGAGAGCAGTATATTTTTGACGTTTTTTACCAAACTTGACTCACTTTTACAGAACTAAACGAAATAAAAAAACCAACGCAGGAAAGCTTATGCAATTCTGAGCCGACTGACATCTTGAAATGTATAGGTACACGGACTTAATCCAAATATATTGATAGAAACTCAACACACATTGTCATTGCCTGTATTTTAAAAGCATTGACTGCAAATATTCTGGGATTAAAGACAATTTTACAAAACCATCCCTACAAACTTTTCAATTAAATATTATGATCCAAAATTTTGTGTAAGTGCTTTAATTGAATAAATGAATAATATTAACTAATAATTATTCAAATTTTAGCAGTTCCCATATAAATCCATTTGATAGTGACGCATTTAACTCTGGAGTCACGAAAGGACCACCTTAATGCATTAATTTCAAATAATTGTGGAACCTTTTTACGCAATGGCCAAATTATTCATAAAATTAATATGAAAAAGTGACTACTGTATTTAATGGAATGATTGCGTAGCATATAACAAAGAAAAGCTTTTCACTTCATCTGTGTTTTGGAATCTTATAAATATTTGTTTTTTGTTTAATAACATATCTTTGTACGTTTTAAGTTGTGATAACAAATTGAAGAGATCACAAAACAAAAGTAATAAGTAAACTTGATGCTAGCTCGATGTTGGTTATTTTGGATGTATCACTGCTCTTAGAATAAAGAGTGACTGTGTCCCTATTATATACTGCGGTTATGTATAACTCTAGTCCTTAAAAATCTAAATCTTTTTATGCGTCAATATACTGACAACATGTGAATAGCTGTTTCGTAGCTATTGTAGTAAGTGCTAGGGATGCGCGATATCTGAAAAAATATCGATATTTTAGTATCGATAATATCGTAATCCAAAATATCGATATTACAAAATATCGGGATGAAAAATATCGATAATGATAATATCGATATATTTTAATAAAAAATTATTTTATATATATATATATATATAGTGAATATTAAGGTTTAATGTACATAGTGAAAAACTTCTATATTGAGAAAAAATACTCTGTTTATTATGGTTCTAAACACTTAACAAAGAATGTATTACATAATTTGTTTTTTATCAATTATATGTGCCATTCTGAGAAAGAAAGAAAGCTTAAAAATAATAGTTGTTGAAAATGTATCGGTGTAAGCCTATTCCTGTTATCACTTAGAATCTATCCAGCTTAGGCTGATACAGGGGCCTAGCTATCTGCTAGACCCCCGTTCCCCGTTACACGTGGGCGTAGCTAGGGGGTGGCAAGGGTGGGCTATGCCTACCCTAAAATAGTCGTTTTGTGTATTTATTGTATACGAGGGTGGTCCGATAAGTAATTAGCCATCAAAAGAAAAACGATAAATTTTGTAAAAATTTCTTTTTATTTTTCAACATAATCTCCATGTAACTCGATACACTTAATCCAGCAATGCTCCAACTTTTTTAACCCGTCTGAAAAATAAGTTTTCTCGAGGTCTGCAAGATAGGCCTCCGTAGCGGTGATGACATCTTCAATTGACTAAAATTTTTGCCCGGCGAGTGATTTTTTCAAATTGGAAAACAAGAAAGAGTCACACGGGGCCAAATCTGGAGAATAAGGTGGATGGGGCAGTTCATAGCGCAATTCCACTAATTTAGCCGTAGCGACGGCGGAGGTGTGGGCTGGGGCGTTGTCGTGGTGAAAAAGCACTTTTTTCTTCGCCAAAT
>JAPYYV010010742.1:0-11161 GCA_030522625.1 Copidosoma aretas | reverse complement strand
AAAAATTGGAAAAATGATTTTTACGTGAAATTACGGAGAAAACGATGGTTTTTTTGAGGGTGGCCAGAAGGGGGGTGATGGGGGGATAAGTGGGGGCACGAACTAATGACGATCACTCAAAACACAAAAAAATATAGCGAATTCACCCGTGATTTGAAGGGCGGCTGAGGAGGGTGGGGGGGGCAGAAGATTTTGAGTCCTTATCACTATATGTAGCTAGTAATATATGTATATATGTATGTATACGTATGTATACATACATATTTATGCATATATATCTATCTATATTATATAGTTGTATTGTTTTAGGTCAAATACTTTCTCTCCTGCTTTATCCTAATCATGCTACCCTCTAACCACCCCCTTAAATAACGTAGTTTTTCTTTCATTGAGTTGTAAAATCGCACCAAATAAAAATATGTGTTTGTTTCCCCCGCTTCTTTCTGACTTTCTATCAGCCCCCCTCTCTACCAGTCCATCCACCTAGCAGTATATGTATACCTTTCTATAATATATAGTTAATTCGTGTGGGGCAGAAGAAATATCCTTTCTCGACCCTTACACTTCCTACACCATTTTCGCTTTCAGTAAAAAGTTGTCAAAAAATTAGGAAAAACCGCATAATTTTTTTTTATTTTTGGTACTTTAGTGTAACCTACAACACTTACACTGGCTTTCCTTGCTGCACGCGCCGCCGCACATTTTAAATTAGCCGTTTGCAGTTTCCTACGGCCCATAGTATAGAAATAAGTATTTTCTGGGGACAAAAATCGATTTGCTAACAAGTTTTAAGGTTACAGAAAAAAAAATGGCTTTTTTCGTAAGATCCTAGCCAATAAGCATCTACTGCAGTAATTTGAAAATTAGGTGACAAAACTTTCAATAAAATTAAATTGCTGGTAAATCGGTTGTTAAACGAATTTGACTTCTAAAAATACGTACAAATCCATCAATGGAATAATTATATGCGTGTTTTATGAATATAAAAATTGATTAGCTAGCGAGAATTAAGGTAACAGCGAAATAAATTTCTCCTCAATTAAAAGTGTTGGCTCTGTAGTTGATTGTATTTCGATTTCTACAAAATACTGATTTCTTAGAAATTAAATAGTTGCTTTAACAATAAAAAGTACATGCATTGGAGTAAATTATAATAGATAACGAATATAATTATTCATTAGATGGATTCGTATGTTTTTTTAGAAGTCAATATCGTTTAACAACTGGTTCAGCGATAATTGAATTTTTTTCTACGTTATATCACCTAATTAACGAACATACGCAATTGATCGTTATTAAGTAGGATCTGACAAAGTCAGCTATATATTTTTTTTTCATGCTGTAACCTGAAAACTCTTAAGCGAATCGATTTTTATGGAAAATAACGCTATTTGAAGAAAAATTTCGAAATTTCAAGGTCAGGTACTACTTAAATACACTAAATTTAACAAGGAAAAGTGTAAATTGTCATAGACAACGCATACAATTATTTATTAAATGGATTTGTATGTTTTTGTAGAAATTAATATCGTTTAGCAACAGATTCAGCGACAATTGAATTTTTTTCTAGGTTATGTCTCCTAATTTATAAATTTCCGCAACGGATCATTATTAGTTAGTATCTTACGAGGACAGCTATAAATTTATCATTGCTGTAACCTTAAAACTAGCTAGCAAATTGATTTTAATCGATGATAACCTTTTTTTAAATAAAATTTCGAAATTATGAGATAAGGTACTACTTAAGTACGCTCAATTTAATAAGGAGGAGTGTAAATTATCATAGAAAACACATATGATTATTCATCAAATAAATTTGTAAGTTTTTGTAGAAATCAATTTCGTTTAACAACCGAATCTGCGACAATTTAATTTTTTTTTAGGTTATGTCACATCATTTCTAAATTTCCGCAGTGGATCCATATTGGTTAAGATTTTACATGTACAGCTTTTTTTTTCGCTGTAACTTTAAAATTCGTTAGCGAATCAATTTTTGTCCCCAGAAACAACTTTTTTCCAAATTGTGCGGCCCCTCCAGAAAATAACAAAAAAGTTTTTTTGTTTTTTTGAGCTGAAAACGGTTTAGCCCAGCAAAGCCACTAACATTTTGAGTATGGCCCTCCATATCCTTTATTGCACCCCAAACTTGCTAACACATCCTTACGAAGTAATATATGTCTGTGGTATATGATGTGTACAGATAAAGTAGCATAAAAAGATTTAGTTTGCTCGACCGCAAGGTGGGGAGCAGGAGAAGAGTCGTTAATTGACCGGACAAACTTATTGGACTACTAATGCCATGTAATGGACATAGACTATATAATGGCTACCTACCGAAGTGCATTTAAATATTGAAATAAAATATATCTCAAACACTTCATTTTCGGTAACACAACAAGCTTGACTGCCTGCACCGATGTTTAATGGGATTCGTTGGGATTATGGAAGCAAAAAAGTCTGTACCGGTCCCATTTATATCCGCGAATTTAAAAGAGTTAGCATGCGCAGTACAAGCTAAACTCACACATTTACTTATCATTTTCTGGTAGGAATTCCGTCTTCTACGTGAAATGTTGGCTTTTGATTGAAACATTCAGAATTACAAAACTGCTCTCATAGGTCAGCCAGAAAAGTCTGGGCTGCGTGTTGCGGATTTTGTATCTCCATGTAATCATAACGTTGCTTTTAAGAAAGTTTTTTGAATGTTTTTGGTTCACTGCCTATACGCAGAAATACATTTCTCTCTTCTCCACATGCACAATTGACAAAAATCAGTCAAAAAAACTTCTTCAAAATTAACGCAATATCACCCTAGTGTGGTGTGGCGTGGTGTAGAAGCCTGTTTATTTACAGATCACGGCCCCTCAAAAAAGTTTAAAGATCTACTTCTGGCACTGCTGCTACGAATTGACAAGTACCGTTACTGTACGATGTACAGAATACGTACGGTATACTAATTACAAGTCAGGTGTACAAATAGTGCACATAAGTTATCTGTACAATTAGATGTGTTTGATTATGATGCTTGGAGAGATCTGTGTACGTCCAGAGCCATATACCTGTACAGGTATACTAGTCAATGTATGTGTATACATGGTGGGTAAAGTAAGGTGTGTTTTCTCCACGCAATGTTATAAAAGATGCTAGAAATCAGAAATATTTTATAAAAGTAATTGTTTAGATGTTAAGGTTATGTTTTGAGTTAAAAAAAAATAGGTCTAAAATATGCAAGATTAATATTTAGTGACAATCAACCCTTTATCGAAAAAATAATTAAATTATTTGAAAATGATTAAAAGACGTGTTTCCGAATCTGTGTTCAGGCTACTCCGACAGTATGGTATAGTGTCTATGCAGAGCAGTTGGATCAGTAGTGACGCGTGAAAAACGCCACTGCGGGGGAAGCTAATACAAATGTTTATTTGGTCAAATTTTTCAATAAAATAGGAAAAAATTACGTTATTTAAAGGAGAGACAAAGGAGAGATGGAGGTAGTGGTAGGATGTGCAGGTACTTGCCTTAAAAGAATACAACTATATGTATGTGCATATATGTGTCAATTTGAAGCTTGCCTTTTGATTGTAATTACTTATTACCGTTAGATTAGTGATTAATATTTGCAAAATCTGTGAATCCTTTCTACACATACATTACAGTTGTACGATTTTAACAGAAGTTAACGTGTTGTTTTAGGTTGCCTATCTGGTGTGATGGGTTGTACGCGCAGATGGGAGTAGTAAAGGGGGAACAGGACGGGCGCCGCCACCCTGCCATTTCCGACGCCTACGACTGGGCTGGCGGCGTGGTGCCCGGGAACCCTCAGCGACTTTCCTTCGAAAACAACACAAGCCACTGCGGGCCTGCATCTTTTGCTTGCAGCTAGGGAGGGAATTCTCCAAAAATTAAATTTTTCCTTTCATACCCCCCCCCCCCTCCATGCTCATTCTGGCCATGCCTATCATTTCCCTTCTGCTCTCCTTTGTCTATTTCGTTGAATTACCTCACCACCTGGTAGTAAAAAAAAACAGTCCAATAATAAGTTTACTAAAAAGACAAGTAGTATGGTTCCATCTCCCGTAAATTAAAATCGTAAAATGGTACTTAATATTGTTGATGTGCTTAAAGCTTTCTAGCTCTATTTTCCATTTGAAGTACTACCATGAGGCATTGGGTTGATCTTTAATGTTCGCAGCGGTGCATACTACATTTTATTATTCCTTACAGAGCCAGAAGTAAATATTACTTCCAATTGCGTGTAGATCCAATTTATTGAAACAATCTATTTTCAAAAGGTCTTCGTATTAAAAATTAAATTGTGAATACTAAGAATTACCTTTATATGTTTTACAACAAAAGCCTTGATAAATATTCTGAAATCAACGCCGAGAATAAGACTGTTCGAAAAAGTCCGTATATTTCCATCATGGGAGTTCACCTCTTTGGCACCGTAACAACCAGTGACATAGGTCAGTACTAATGATATGTAAAACTCCTAAAAAAAAATGTTTAACATTCAGTACATTGAAAAACTCTCATTTGTATTATGTTCTTTGAATGAAAAAGATTGATGTAATTCAGTGCAGTATACAAAAAATAAGAATTGCTTCATTATTGTAGACTGTGAAAAGGGCGCCGCGACATCCGTGCCTGAAAGAACGGCTCCTAACATAACTTGTATATATAGTAATACTTTAAAGCAGGCTTTCTTTTAAAATTTTAAAAATCGTTCTAAGAAAGATTGGGGATGTTCTCACGCAAGCACTAAGTACATAGTTCTAATTATTCCGAAATATAATTATTTTACATACATACAAAAAAATTGGTATTTATTGGAAACAGCGAAAAACAACGTAACTCTTTACAGCCATGAGGGAAAGGGATGTAAAACTTTACGCTGTATTTTAATTTCTTTTCCAAATAAAGCACAATTCTTTGATTGTATTTTTGACATGTGGACAACTTCCAAGTTTTTCTTTACTTAAATAAAACTATTAAATACTTGAAGCATTTGGTTAAAATTTTCTTGTAGTCGTTCCAATATTCTAAGAATATTTTATTTTTTAAATCTTTATTGTAGTAAAATACTCTTATACATTCAGTTTCTATAAATTCACTCATTGATAATGGTAGCCTGATGTGTAGGGGATATGCAGGACCAAAAAAAAAATTTGGGTGGTGACGGGGCAACGGGGGGCATTACTTCCAACCCACAGTAAATTACTATATAATATAGGAAGTTATATATGTACACAGCCGGGGGAAAGGTATAAGGAACTGATAGGGAGTCAGGGAGGACTAGGTAAGGACCAGAGGGAGAGAGGACAAACACTTTTTCTTGTTTCGTCGATTTTAACAATGAAATAAGAGAAAAACTGTGTTATTTAAATAGGTGCTGGAGGGAGCCAGGAAGAGCGGAGGATAGGTAGGGAAGCGGGGGGAATGAGGGGAGAAAGTACTTACCCTGGAACAATACGAGTGCGCTAAAAAAAATTAAATGCACTTGCGAACCTACAATATGAATTACAACAGTACCTGCCTCCGTGGTACATGATGCGCTGGAACAGATTAACAGTGGCGTTTTTCACGCGTCACTACTGATCCAACTGCTCTGCATAGACACTATACCATACTGTCGGAGTAGCCTGTACATCGATTCGGATACACGTCTTTTGATCATTTCGAAATTATTTGATTATTTTTTCGATAAAGGGTAGATTGTCACTAAATATTAATCTTGCATATTTTAGACCTATTTTTTTTTAACTCAAAACATAACCTCAACATCTAAACAATTACTTTTGTAAAACATTTCTGATTTCTAGCATCTTTTATAACATTGCGCAGAGAAAACAAACCTTACTTGACCCACTATGTATACAAATAAATTGACTAGTATACGTGTACAGGTATATGGCACTGGACGTACACAGATCTCTCCAAGCATAATAATCAAACACATCTAATTGTACAGATCACTTGTGTGCACTATTTGTACAACTGACTTGTAATTGGTATACCGTACGTATTCTGTATATCGTATAGTGACGGTACTTGTCAATTCGTAGCAGCAGTGCCAGAAGTAGATTTAACTTTTTTGAGGGGCCGTTTTCTGTAAATAAACGGGCTCTTATACCACGCCACACCATACTAGGGTGATGTTGCATTAATTTTGAGGAAGTTTTTTTGACTGATTTTCGTCAATTGTGCATGTGCAGAGGAGAGAAATGTATTTCTGCATATACGCAGTGGACCAAAAACATTGAAAAAATTTTCTTATACGCAACGTTATGATTACATGGAGACACAGAATCCGGAACACGCAATCCAGACTTTTCTGGCTGACCAATGAGAGCAGTTTTGTAATTCTAAATGTTTGATTCAAAAGCCAAAATTCCACGTAGAAGACGGAATTCCTACCAGAAAATGATAAGTAAATGGGTGAGTTCCGCTTGTACTGCGCATGCTGTCTCTTTTACATTCGTGGATATAAATAGGACCAGTACATACTTTTTTGCTTTTATAATCCCCACGAATCTCATTAAACATCGGTGCAGGCAGTCAAGCTTATTGTGCTACCGGAATTAAAGTGTTTGAGATATATTTTATTTCATTACTAAAATGCACTTTAGTATGTAGCCATCATATAGTCCATGTCCATTACATGGCATTAGTAGTCCAATAAGTTTGTTCAGTCCATTAACGACTCTCCTCCTGCTCCACGCCTCACGGTCGAGCAAAGTGAATCTTTTTACACTGCTATATCTGTATACATCATATACTACAGACTTATATCACTATGTTAGGGGGTGTTAGGAGGTTCAGTGTGCTAAAAAGGATATGGAGGGCCATACTTAAAATGTGAGTGGCTTCGGTGGGCTGAATCATTATTAGCTTAAAAAAAACAAAAAACTTTTTTGTTATTTTCTGGAGGAGCCGCACAGTGTGTAAAAAAATGGTTTCTGAGGACAAAAATCGATTCGCCAACGAGTTTAAAGGTTACAGCAAAAAAAAAAGGCTGTACTTGTGTAATCCTAACCAATATGGATCCACTACGGAAATTTGGAAATTAGGTGTCATAACCTAGAAAAAAATTCAATTGTCGCTGAATCGGTTGTTAAATGAAATTTATTAATACAAAAACTTACAAATCTATTTGATGAATAATTATATGTGTTTTATGATGATTTACACTCCAACTTATTTAATTGAGTGTACTTAAGTAGTACCTTATCTCATAATTTCGAAATTTTTTTTAAAAAAAGGTTATTATCGATGAAAATCGATTCACTAGCGAGTTTTGAGGTTACAGCGAAAATAATTTTATAGCTGTCTTCGTAAGATACTAACCAATAAAGATTTACTGCGGAAATTTGAAAATTAGGTGATATAACCTAGAAAAAAATTCAATTCTCGCTGAACCAGTTGTTGAACGATATTGATTTCTAAAAAAACATACAAATCCATCTAATGAATAATTATATGCGTTTTCTCTTATAATTTACTCCAATGCATGTACTTTTTATTGTTAAAGCCACTATTTAATTTCTAAGACATCAGTACTTTGTAGAAATCGAAATACAATCAACTACAGAGCCAACACTTTTAATTAAGGAGAAAATTTGTTTTCCTTAGATCCTATCTAATAAGGATCGATTGCGGAAATTTGTAAATTAGGTGACATGATCTAGAAAAAAATTCAATTCTCGCTGAATTATTTGTCAAACAAAATTAATTTCTAAAAAAACTTACGAATCCATCTTATGAACGATATCATGCTTTTTTTATGATGACACACTCCAATGCATGTACTCTTTATTGTTGAAGTAATTATTTAATTTCCAAGAAATTATTATTTAGTAACAATCGAAACATAATCGACACGACAGCCAACACTTTCAATTAAGGAGATAAATTTTTCGCTGTAACTTTAATTCTTGCTAGCAAATAAATTTTTATCAAAAATAACATTTTTTTAAAGAAAATTTCGAAATTTTGAGGTGAGGTATTACTGTCGTACATTAAATTTGATGAGAAAGAGTGTAAATAATTATAAAACACGCATATAATTATTCATTAGATGGATTTGTACGTGTTTGTAGAAATCAAATTCGTTTAACAACTGATTCACCGACAATTTAATTTTTTTTCAAGGTTTCGTCACCTCATTTTCAAATTACCGCAGTGGATGCTTATTGGCTAGGATCTTACGAAAAAAACCATTTTTATTTTTTCTGTAACCTTAAAACTTGTTAGCAAATCGAATTTAGTCCCCAGAAAACACTTTTTCCACACTGTGGGCCGTAGGAGACTGTAACGGCTAATTTAAAAAGTGCTGGGGCGAGGACAGCAAGGAAAGCCGGTGTAAGTGTTTTGGGTTAAACCAACGAACCACAAATAGAAAAAAATTATGCGGTTTTTCCTAATTTTTTGACAATTTTTAACTAAAAGTAAAAATAATGAAGGAAGTGTAAGGGTCGAGAAAGAATTTTTCTTCTGCCCCAGACAAATTAACTATATATTGTAGAAGGATATATGTAGAGAGGGGAGGCCGATAGCAAATCAGAAAGAAGCGGGGGAAGCAAACACATATTTTTATTTGGTGCGATTTCACAACTCAATGAAAGAAAAACTACGTTATTTGAGGAAGTGGTCGGAGGGTAGGATGATTAGGATAGAGTAGGAGAAAATATTTGACCTAAAACAATACAACTATATAATGTAGATAGATATACATGCACACATATGTATACATACATTCATATATTATTAGCTACATATAGTGATAAGGACTCAAAATCTTCTGTCCCCCTCACCCTCCTTAGACGCCCCTCAAATCACGGGTGAATTCGCTATATTTTTTCGTGTTTTGAGTGATCGTCATTAGTTCGTGCCCCCACTCATCCCCCCACTACCCCCTTCTGGCCACCCTCTAAAAATCCATCGTTTTCTCCGTGATTACACGTGAAAATAATTTTTACAATTTTCGTTGGACCTCCTTTACCTCCCCCTCCCACCGCCCCTTGGCCCCCTCGCAAGAACTTGAAAAATTTTCAGGACGTGTCGACCCCCTTTAAAAACTTCAAAATTTTGATTTGATGCTTATATTCATAGAGGAATATAGCTGAAGTCACCCGAAAGACACTATATCACCGAACTCGGCCGAAACAGACTAATGATTCTGATTAGAGACGACTCATCTCATGAAAGCCAATCCTTTACATCCAGATAGAATTTTTTATTTTTTCTGCACAGCTAATTAATTAAATAGACAGATGCATAACAATAAAACAGACCGTTAGTGATAAGAGTTATGAAAAGATAACGGCAGATCCGTATGCTCTAGCTGAATATGAAATGAGAATATGATACAACTTAAGTACCTACACCCAAATAATTGAATACACTCGCACGATTATAAGGTAAAGGTACGTATTATGGGCCAGTTACTTGACGACATATTAATTATCCATCGATCTTGGAAAAAAAAAAAAATTGGTCCTAATGATTTGCCACCGTTTGAAGCATTAGACTCTATAGAACACATTTCTACGGCAAAAATAATACAAAAAGTTCAATAAACAATGTAAGTGAATAAAAAGCCGAGTCATTTTTTGTACATATTATGAGTTGTATGGGCTGCGTGTTTTTACTTCGCCCATCTGGCCTATAATGTATGTCAATATTATGAGCCACGCTCGAAACTACTTACACACATCAAACAAACAAATTATGTATGGTAAATTTTATATATTTTTACAATGTTAATGTAAACAAATTTGTATTTGTAAATAATAAATATTTCATTACCAAGTATAAATTAATTTTTTTTATACAGAGAACGATTTAAGTTCTTTCAGACTTAGGCAAAATTATTAAGATTTCTTTGGCTCGGTTTTACATCTTTTAACATTAAATTCCTATGATCTATCGCCAATAGCTTTTGTTGCTTCTTTAGAGTCTTTCATTTCTTTTTTTTTTTCATCTAACATTTTTTTTCTTTCTGCTTGACGAATCTCTATTACTTGTGCTTCCAATTCCTTTTGTTTTTTCTAATTTTCTTTTTGAATATATATGTTCAAAAACTTATTTGACGCTGCAGCTGCTAACATCTTAGGCTTCTTAGATTTTCAAGAATTTTTCTTTTTTTTGGTAAATTATCGGTGGGTAGTATATAACAATCAGACATGCATTTACCTTCAAGAGTACTTGTAAGTAAATAATAATATTGCAAAAAAATCAGATACTTTTAGAGTACAATAAACATAGAAGAAAAAATAATGCATAGAACAACCTTCATGCTTTCCTTTTTTGTTTTTGATAGGTTCCTGTTTTAGATTCATAATTTTTTTATTACCGTCATCCTTAGAAGATAATTTCTTCTTATCTTGAATAATAGTTGGGGTAGGATTGCTTAGCAATAAGGATCCGCCAAAAAAATATAATTAGATAAAAAATAGGGAAAATTTACTTTAAGTATATTTTAAAGTTGATTTTTTATTGATTTTATTTGAATTATAGGTCAAGCCACTCGATTGATACACATCATTAGTTTGTTGTTTAAAAGAATAAACATACTCTATTTTAACATCATTTAATAAGGTAAAACTGCCAATAGACTCCAAATTATTTACTGTGTAATCATCACTCGTAGGTATTTGTGTCATCTCTGAATCTTTAATCTTATCCTAAATTGTCTTACTATAACTAATTATAGAACAGAGAATGTGTCATCTTTCTATCACCCACGCGACGCAAGTTAAATTTCTTGTTCGTTGAGAAGAACCTCCATGCTCAATGACTTACCAGTTGGAAAATTGCCTAAAAAAAACATCTCACACTTTCATTCTTGCAATACAATCAAACATAATAATGTTTGAAATTTTTTTTTTTTTTTAAATTAAGTAAGTCAAAGAAATCAACTTCTAGCTCAAAATTTTGTCACATAAAAAGTTCATTAAAGTGTATAATGAAGATCAAACTGTTCTAATCAAAGGGTCTAGCCGGTTAAGATAGTAAAAACTGCCTTTGAAGGGATCTAGTCGAAAAAATTCAGGCATATTTATCATAAAAAATGATGACTATGTATTAATTTTCAGACCAAAATATGCAAACCTAACCTCAAAAAAAAATATTTAGATTTTTTTGGTTTTTTTCGATTTTC
>JAPYYV010010741.1:0-11161 GCA_030522625.1 Copidosoma aretas | reverse complement strand
GTCTAGGGGGGTCCTGAGGGGGAGCTGGGGGTGAGCTAGCTCAAATTATTTGAGTTCACATTTCTCGGTAAAAAGAAACGAATTTCACCTTATTCTGGGGGGATTTAAAGGGGCAGTGGGGTGGAGTGATGGGAGCTAGTACTTTCCCTAAAACCGTACAACTATATATACTAGATAACTTTTTATGCAGAAATACGAACGTAAATGTACAAGGTACTACTGAACGAAGGAATACAATTTATAAATGCATTGTCTTTTGGTATAAATGATTTGATTTTAGTATAAAGAGTATCTGTCAAGGTAAAAGCACTAGTAACTGGACGCTTAGTAGTTAAAAAGTATTTGAACGAACCGTTTTCTTAACAAATACGACACATAGTTGAAATTTTTAATGTTTCATATTTAATTTTACTATAAGGAATCCAATAAACTGAAGAAATACGTACTACAGGCGATAATGTAAAAAGTAAATAAAAAATACATAATATATAATGAGCACTAGTACCTAGACAAGCAATTTAGAGGTGTACTAGTGTCCCAAGTTTTATGTATGAGTAGCTGGACATACTTTAACCCGTGAAAATTTTGGCATTCGTGTAATAAAAAAAAATTTTTTAAAAGCATTTTTATTACTTCTGAAGAAAATATACCTAATTTAATGTGTTTCGTCAATACCTCATTACTACAATTGAAGAGAATAGTTTTATTCTGTTTTATAACAGTAATTTCAAATTTTAATGTAGAATATAATACAATATTTGCCGATGCGTATGAGATTATTAAATATATTACTTTATCGAATTCTCATATTCATGAGATTAAGTGGCAAGTAAACTTATAATCATCATCATAAATTAAAAAACATTTATAAGCAAATCAAAGCTTCACCCGTGATAAAATTTTTAACAGTAGATTACATAATTGTTATTCACAATAATAATACTTAAGTACTATTCTGCTTTCTCTACTTTTATTTTTTTTTTGGGGGGAGGGAGAATATTTTTTTTCTTACTTATTCTGGTACATAACATCTAAATCCAATGCTAAATCATCACACCTGACTAAGTTTTAAAGGTATAATCACTAAATGGTTTGAAAAACTCTAAATTGGACTTTTCGGTCCTCACCACTAGAATCAAACTTTTTTACTGATGATTTTAAATGATTGGGAAGTCATTTTCTTGGTTTTAAATTTAATTTTAAAGAATTTTGCACCCTTACCATTTCTTTCTATGAAGCTTGGAAAAAAAGTCACACTAATTTTTAGAATTTATAAGTTTCAGTGGTTTTACAAGCTAAAAAATTGTCTCTTATATTTTTCCCTAATATTTATTCCAAGCTTTCAAGTAAAACCAATTAAAAAAATTTTTCAGCATCAGTTGTACTTACTTATGTATAAACAAAACTTTGGTCAGCAAAAACCAACTTAAATTCAATGATGGCATTCACTTTAGCTATTCATAAAGTGGACCATGGGTTCTGAAATACATAATTTCTACTTTTCAAAAAATAAAATGGCTTAGCTTATACTATTCAAATAATTAAACATATGCTTCCTACTTTCACAAAGTAATTAGAATTTGTTGGTTTTGTACTTTTGTTCCATGTAATTCATAATTGTAAGCTTTTATTTTCTTACTTTAAATTCAGAGTGTAAGTTATGTAAGTATGTTATGTAAAAATAAATACTTAAAGTAAGGTGTATAAGGTGTATAAAACTGCAAACACGCGTGTTTAAATAAATTACTGAATAATCACAAATATTACTGCTCTTTAATATGAATATGCATTATCAATACTTACGACAGCAAGTGCGACCAGCGACTCGTACACAACTGAAGTATGGTAAATAGCAATTAAATGAGTTAATGGACCGGCTTCCTAAAACCCGTACAAATCAAATTTTGTTGTACTAGTAAGTAGACACTTGAATTTTTAATGAAAAAAATTGTAAAATAATATTATTTATCATTTCAACTAATTTTTTACCTTCAGACCAGCTTATTAACAATTTGCTTTTAGTATTTGATGATAGTTTCATTGAAATATTTCCTTAAGAAAATTCAGTCTAAACCTAACCTTTTTGCTTAGGACTACATAGTCTTCTCGAACGCGGCCAAGACGAATATTTGATCAGATTGTTGATACTATCAAAATCACAAGTATTATAAAAAAATGTACTTATAAGATGTGAAAATTATAGTGGAATATTTACTGACCGCAATTTTTTATTTTTAAATGATACATTTCTTAATATTTACTAATTGTTGAATGGGTGTCCAACTACTGGTCGCGTCCAGTTATTAGTGCTTCTACCTTAACGTATTTTTAAAATTTACGATACGTAGAAGAAAAAATACTCACAGAACAGAAGATATAAATAAAGCGCCTAACTAGTTCTCGAGCCAAATGTACTATCCAGATCTGATATGTACAACAAGCGTGTTTGATAATGAAATCTGTAGGTATCTACAAAGATAAACAGTTTTCAATGTTGCAGAATATGCACATACGTGTTTAAAAAACTGTTCGTATTGTAATAACCTCGAATATCCTGCAACGGCACTGTGTGCAGCAAAATGCGAGCTCCCTCATTTTTTTCTTTAACTCCGTCGCCTTCTTCTTCGTCTTTTATTCTTAATCCTGCTTTCATGAACATAGCGGGGATTTCAAACAGTGGCGGAAGGTGATCTTAGTACTGACAAAAAAATTGCTGTACGTGCAAGAAAAAAATTTTATGCGCCAGCGTACCGCTAGCTTTTATTGTATGGTTCTAAAAGTAAATAAAATTTTGCATGCATTCCTCGAGTTTTTTCCTGCGTACATGTACGGAAGAAAATCATAAAATTTCTCTGGAGCGTATAAAATAAGCATCGTGTATAATAAGGGCACTCAGAACAACTCAAATAAAAAAAAAGTAAAAACTTATTCTCCTTATTATAAATTTGTTTATAACAATGTTGTTCAAAATTTACTAAAAAAGTTGATATGCCAGTTGTTATAACTTCGTTAAATGGTTCAAATCGAAGTACACATGACGGGGATAGGACGATTTTTTTTCGTGCGTGCGAATTTGAAGCCATCTACTCGAAACCTAAACCTCAGCAACTGAAGGCACCCCCAAAACACCGATTAAAATTGTACTGCGGAAAAAATATTCTGTTCATTTAACAATAGAATCACACATACAGTTCATAGAATTATAAAGTACAAGTCAAGTTTAACTATATACTGTGCAAGTTTTAAGGGTTTTTGTTCATAAATAAACAAATGGCGTAGTAAACAACTAACACAATTATCTCGGCTTACAAACATCGTACTTCGATCTTTTGTTTTTAAATTTGTAAAAAATGCCATCTAAACGAATATGAAAGATTTATGACAATACGTACATTTGTTTATGAGTTAAGTGCAAGACACCATAACCGTAAAAGTCGAACTTATTCAAACGCCATTTTGTTAATGAAAATTTATGGGAATCATTATGCCATTAACAGATTTATAAGCTAGACCTTACAACGAAAAAAATAAGCTTCTTCTGGGTCCCATTAGATGACAGAAACTGGGTCAGATTGAATTAAACTTCCGATGTCTTTTTAAGAAGGTTTGGGATTAATAATATAATGCAGAGATCACAATGATATTGATATTTCTTGATAGTCTGGAATACGTAGAACTTATCTGAATTTTTTCAATGCTTGTTATAGGTCATTTTGAAAAGAATGATACGAATAAAAATGAGTGTAATAACATTAGCTCTTTTGGAACGTAACCTGGATTTGTCGTTTACATGGATAAATATTTTTGGAAAATGCGAAGATATTAAAAAAATCCGTACCTACGAATGAAGTATTGTTTTAGGATTCATTGAGTAAAATTTTAAGTCATGTTGTAGTGTGTTTTAAACAATGCTACCGCTAAATGCAAGCAAAATATTGAGTTCGTTGGGTGCAAGAGGGGGTGCGCGGTAAAGGGGGCCAAGCTGCGCGTGCCGAGGGCCTATCTGTTCCTCGCCTCGCTAAATGATTCTCCCGAACCTCCTCAATCAGAAAATGCATTTCCTTGAAAAATTTACCATATTTTTTTATGAAAAAATTATTATAGTTTCGTGCACTTGAAAGACATATTTCTACTAAGTTTTAAGGCTGTAAAAAAATTTTTGACGAAATAATAAAAGTATGAAATTTTTTATTTTTTTGGCAGTTTATGTCGATTATTTCAAACAATTTTTGACCGATTTTAATTGTTCGGACGGCAATTTGTTCATTTTTTTAACACCTATGAAAAGGATAATACTGATTATGATTATTATCAGTCGTCTTAAATTAAGAATTAAAAAACTCGGTTTTTGACGATTTTTTCGCATAAAATTGTAAATAATAAATTGATCCCGGTATTTAAAAGTGGAAGAAATTCACAGGCATGTTCCTTATCAAGAAATAAATCCGAAAAACCATGTGAGATACTGTAAGGAATTTAATTTACGGTTTTGGCTAGTTCTATCGGCCTAGTGGTTCATGGCGTATTCAACAAATGCTCAAATTTTCATTTTCTACAGTCACTTTTCTTCCCAAAACTGTTATTAAATATATTTTTATTAAAAACTTGAAAGTGTCGATTTTTATTCATTTTTTTGTGATTCTGGTCCACTGTGCGTCAGCAGCTTTACTTTTGCGTCTATGCGTGCTCCTAGGACAAAACGCACGGTAAACATTTTTCTCTCTGTATACCGTCATAACCAGTGACCCTACGACATTTAATAATATTACTTCCAACAATCTCCTGAAACGTAGTACTGCTTAGATTAAGTTTTTTGTCCTGTTTTTGTTTTATGGCAGAAAAACAATCACATGGCATGATAAATATTTTTTTTTTAACTTAGATTCAACTTGTATGATAATGTGTCTTCTAGATTAATGTATGGTGGTACGTAAGTCTTCTACGAAAAGGGAGAAAAATTATAAAAAATTTCAATCATATGTGACCAGTATACACGTCGAATGCATTGGCATCATATACTAGTAGTTGTTATTGTGACACTCTAGGTAGTCAAAATAAACCCCCACTATTCGGCTTCTGCTCCAGATTGGTCGGGATTCACTTCAACACACCTAGAATGACGCTTGTGTGTGTGTGCAGAGTGAAGCGCGTACAGGCATGTTGTGTCTGTTTATTTGTGAATGTGTGTCACTGGTCACGGAGAGGTGGTTAGAAAATGAGTGAGAATAGACAGAATGTGGGAAAACCCACAGTCACCTATGCAGAGGTTTTCAATTTTTGAACGGAGGATAGAATCATACCACAGAGATCGAAATAAGGTAAGAGGAACGAAAACTCTGCGGGGAAGACAGTAAGCAAATCACAGAAACTAAAAAAAAAGATGTAATTAATGGTTTTTAAAATCGTTTAGAAACATATTTTAAAATCAATTCCACCGAAATCCATTTGCCAAATAAAATTCAATATTCAGTACATAAGATAAGTTCTTTTTGTTTATTTTAATAGTTTTTAAGATATTACAAAGAAAAAAAATTATCTTTATTTACTTCCAAAGAAATTAAACTGTATTTTATTTTATTTTATTTTAAAGTAAAGATTAAATTTTAGCCTTTATTACGTGATAAGTAAATTTAATGTTCCCTAGCTCAAGAAATAATGACTTAACACTAGGTATTTCATACACGTATAGCTGGTAATGTTGTATCACATACTAAATTCCAGTAGATACCGATGCTTTCTCGGAGAAAACTCTTTTCTCTCACCTATGTATCTCCCTCTTTCAACTCTGTAATACGAAAGATAAATGAAAAACCGTTGATTGATTCCGCTCAACGTTCTTGGAGAATACAACAGAATATACTATTTAATTCGTATGAATGTTGATTGATTTGCAGCTGTCACAAACTTATTCTTATTGGCTCTCTTCGATATTGACGTTCTCTTGGAGGCGACTCTTTACTCACACCGACGCGACGTTTACCACTCTATGAGATGGAAAGTGAGTAAAAAACCACTGATGAATACTACTTAACATTTTTGAAACAAATCAGAGCAGAATATTTTATTGTTGTCAATTATTTCTATCGATTATTAAGTTTCTGCTGACAATCGCTGCTCAGCATTTTTGGATAGTGAAACAAAGTATCATGATTTATTTGATGTATTCGATACTTTGCATTGTCGAAACATGATATGGAAATTTCTTTCCATTTTATTACTTTCGTAGTATCCTTTTCTGTCTGTCCCTTTCGACTTCTTTACTCAAAGGTTGCTAGAGTGGAGGAGAAGAGTATATGGGTGATTCTACCGTAACTTTCTTAGATCGTGTCCCGGGCTCATCTACTCGTATACAAATAAATTTGGATACTGTAAAAGTGATTTCATGTAAAAAGTTATTAGCCTTCTTTACCAAGAAAATTGCGCAACGCAAATATGGTCGAAATGTCCGTTCCGGACTATCCTTAACTTAAATTTTCCCATGAAAGATCTTGCCAGTTGAAAATATTAGTTTTTAGCCGGACTTGCGCATACACGTTATAAACTACTACGGTCAAACGGCTCACATTAGCAATATAAGTATATAGATTATTAACCAACAAGTGTGAATAATCAGTGCATACATTTTGTCTCAGGATTCGCCCGAAAAACGTTGCAAGAGAACAAATCGACTCAAACAACGTGGTGTTTACCAAGACAGGGCCAAAAACCAGCCATATTTCAAAATACTAAAGTAAGAAAATGCTACCGCGAGGGCCGATCGGAGTCCTAATTTCGTAGATATCTGAGCATTTGATTTTTCGTTTTTTTTTTAGGTACACAAACTTCAGTCAGTTCCCGAGACATCTTGTGCCATCACTAGATTCACGTAAACAGGTTCGCAAACTGGAATCCCTATTGTATCTAACTGCAGCAGATGGATGACAAGTGAAGCAGCCCGCAGGCTGTGTCTACGGGTTATTAGATGACTCCGAAGCTCGAAATGTCAGTTCCCGGGCGTCAATTCAGGGGATTTCCGTGATCATCTACAGTCAAAATACATTTTATTCGGGTTTCAAGCAATATATATAGGCACGAAACTTCTTTATGGCATTGCTGGGATAAACTATGACACACGTGTGTCGGCGTTTCGACTGATGGGCCTTTTTTCGGGAGATGTATCGATCAATATCGATAATGTAGTAAGCGCGCGTTGCCAAGTGGAAGAGTACGTTAGAAGGCCCTGACTGGGCCTAAATCAAAGCTGCAGTAAGCTCCTACCGATAAAAAAAAATTATCCTATTAAGTGCCGCTCATCAAAACTTATGATTTGAAAAAAAAATAACGATTTCTTCCAAAATTTCCATAAAATCTCTTATTTGTTGATTTTAGTACCTCATATTTGAATCGCTGTAACTTTTGAGTAAAAGCACTAAATTAAATGTAATGTTTTCTTAATCGATAGGAATGAATCTCAGCTCTTGTTTGGGGTTGATCAGGACACATAAAGTGCAAAAGTGGCTTGGTTACACGCATTACCGATGAACATGTTTTTTTGAAAATTTGCAAAAATCGACTGACGGAAAATGTTGCATATCTTTTGAAAAAAAAACTTTGATTGAAATTGTTCTTGGTACTTGTTTTGGGAAGTATTTAGTGTAATACTAGAAAAAATTTTTCCCGCCAATCTTTTTTTAAGCAAACTTTTTATTCGATCTGAGTGAGTTACATGAGAATCACCCATATAATAAATAACTACCCTCACATTTTCCAGTCAACACACTACTTAGTTGCAATACAAAATTCTTTCAGAGACACATTTGATAATTTTTAAGTGTGCGTTAAGACTTGAATTCGCACACGATCCGTACCTTCGAACCATGTGTGGAAAAGTGGGGAGTAGCGATCAGTAATTTCTATCGATTAATCACTTGTGTAACAAATTTTCTTTTCTTATACTTCTTTAAGTGCGAGAGCTATTAGTTTTCGTGGCCTTTTAATTACATTTACCCCAGCTGAGTTTCTTTTATATATTTTCTTCTCCTGAACACTATTTTAGGTGTGGGTACCTATAGAATTGGCATATGGGATATAAAGTTATCAACAAATTACATAATCTTACATTTTTGGCTTAAAAAAATTGATTAATATTTTGTGGCTTATGGCAAGCAAAAAAGGTATTCTACAATTTTGTTGTAAAGTACAAAAAATTAGCAAAGTTTTAACAAATCGTATTTTGCGACCTTTGACTGGAATTACATCAATTATTACTGCAGTCTTTTTATCTGACTAGGGCTCAAATTTTTCGTTTAACATTGTACTTTAAGAAAATGCTTTTGTCTTCTTATATTTCTTTAATTATACTTTTAATTATATTATCCTATAGGATGATATTGATAAAAGACGAAGTTAAATATTCTGACATAGGAATAACAGATGTTCTAAAATCACTTCAGTAAAAATATTATAGGGGTTTTAATATCCTATACCTTACATAAAGTAAAATGTATCCCTCAAAGCTTAAAAGTGTAAAAATTAGAGGTAGAAAGTGTAAATGTATCAATTTAAACTCATCAGAAGAGTGTAAATATGGAATATCTTCGTAAATGTGTGAAAATGAAATTCAATCTTTTGGAGAGATGAAATGTTTAAAATTATACTTTTAAAGAGATGAAGCGTATATATTTATAAATTATTATATAATTAAGTGAGATTAGAAGTTTCTTTAGCTTCAAGAAACTCAACTTAATCTTCGTTGAGTACCTATACTATTTTCTTTGCAATTCAAAGATTTTAACATTATCATGACAATATTAATATTATTTTCATTGTATTGTGTCATTATCTTATTAATTACTATTTAAGTGACTAGTTTTATTTAAACACTAATACAATCGAGAAACAACAATAACATGAGTTCTTTACAAGCAAACTTGCGAGTTCAGAGAAATTTGTAATAAACTTTGGTGTGTCAATGCTTTTGAACGAAAACCTCGTAAATGAAGTGCAAAGTAAATACAGCTCACTGAGCTTAGGTGTTTCCTCGTAGTCGGCATCCCGTTTGTTTTTCTGTTCCTGTTTTTTCTCTGTGATCTCTTTAAAAATTAATAAAATTACGTACAAGCTAATCGACATGCTAGGTACTTAATAATATAATAATAAGAACGAAAGTGCTTGGCAGTTTTAATACTCACTTAAAGGCTAATTGGTTGTTCGCACTTGTACTCACTCCTGACGTATCTTCTTCTGCTCGAAAATTTCGATTTTCGAAATGAATTCCAAATTTTATAATTCCCAAATTAGAGGCAACTTATTATTATTTTTTAATAATTTACAATAAGATTACAGAATCATCTAAATGTCGATTTTCGATCTTTACCTCAGAATTTTGATCAACTGTATATCAAGATTTTACATAATGGACATATAGTCACAGGAGTAGCAGGAATAGCTGTGCTTCTGATGATTGAAACTCTCCTGGTCTACCTGGCGAAGTTGCCGAGAACACCTATTAATATAAAATTTTCCAATCCATAACCACCGCTGACATAATAAATTTGTATCTTATATTGTAACATTCTTATGTCTCTTCACAAAAATCAAACACACATTTTTCGTAGAGACCTCCAAGCCCAGATAAGCTTATCACAGTACGGTAACATTGTCAATTTGTACATTATCCTTAGAACACATGGAAACATAACAGTAAGTCGTAATTCATGTATGGTACACTACAACTTTCACGAAAGTAATTTTATCCTTATAGTATAGACAAACGTTCATAATATATCTGCGGTTAAAATTGAGTTATGTCTGTTTGTTGACAAATCGGTTCTGGAAATGCTTTAAGATCTGGATTACCGACATGTAGTGAGCGTTCTATTCTCAACGTACTACCACACGGAAAATATTTTCATCAAAAAAACAGGTTCCACGTAAGTACAACCACAAGTATTTTAGATAGTCTGTTATGAGAAAAATATGTTACAGCACAGATACATGTATTATGTGGTAGTACAACTTCAATGACTTTATAGATCAGAACGTGGAAGTTTCTGAGGTTGTGTTATACGATGCGTCTTTCAAGATAGATTTCTGCTATGGAAACTCTACATAGTGTGAATAGTATATTAAAAAAAAACAGTTCCATGCATTAAAAAAAAAAGGTAAATATTCATACAAATCAGCTAAAGAAAACAATCATCGCACGCGCATGACACTTTAGCCGACATCATAGCCGTACCAGTGGTATATAAAAAATCCGTACGTGGTACAGGAAAAATCCATACCAAGAACAAATTTTCAGGCTACTCTGTAGTAATAAAGAATACTTCGAGATTGATTAGTAGAATAATTAAAGTACTGGTACATAAATTCTGCATTCTCATCAGATGTAGTATTCAAAATATTTTTCCGTTCCGAGGTTGTGTTTTTTTTCCTCCTATCGTGCGAAAGGATCGCACCGTTCGGAAGGACCGCACTTGCTGAAAATCGATTCTCAATCTCGAACATCAAAGTAGTAATCTCCTATTGACTAGTTAAATAAGTTGACATGATAGTAGCCAATGAGAGACAATTATTTGAATATTGAAGATCAAGAGTCGATTTTTGTCTAGTGCGATGATTCCGAAAAGTGCGATTCTTCCGAACGATAAGGTAAATCTCCCTATCGAGGAAAAGTGTCCCTATATGGCGGAACGACTTTTGATGTTTTAGACCAAAAATTTTTATTGCTCGTGTAAAAATCGACAAAAATTGCAATGGATGGTTTAAAATATCTTGAAACTTTTAAAATGAATTCCATCCAAATACACTAAAATAAGAAATAAACAAAACATAATTTAAGAAGGTACATTTTCTGCCTGTAAAATTGATCAGAATACGATAAAGAGAAAGGACTGATTTATCTAGGCTGTACTAATTATAAAGCATTATATGAACCCAGAGTTAAAATTTTTGCATGTATTTAAGCTATATTTTTGATTTTTATACATATATGTATATATATATATAGATTTTTTTTTTATATTACAGTGCTGTACGTCCGGCTCCTTCTAAGGGCACTACTCAGGGCACTTAGCACTTGGGAGAGGGAAGGAAAGAGGGATGGGAGGGGGTAGGGGGTGACTAACACTTAAACCTAGACCTAAACCTACAACCATTCCGCATTTGCCCGAGGAGAGAA
>JAPYYV010010740.1:0-11161 GCA_030522625.1 Copidosoma aretas | reverse complement strand
GCCGGGAACCAACTCCAGTATGAATTCTAATGAGCCGGGAACCAACTCAATAATGATTATATCTGGAGAAATGCGCCGGGAACCAATTCAGGATTGCCGCGTAAATTGTATACCCAACATGTTGCACGAGAAATCGGGAATTTTTGGTAATTTCCAAATTTTTTTTGGGATCGCGAGATAAAACAAGATTAAAAAATTAAATTCTTGACGAGGAGTCTGGGAATGAGATTTCAATACTTCTATACGGAACAGGAAATCAATCTCAAAAATAATGTTTTTCCACACAGACATAATTTACATCAATTTTATGCATGAAGTACAAATTCACGAAAACTCACGACACCGAAAATTCACGATCCTAATGATCCTTTATCTTTTCAAGGCTATACCTACTTTAAGTACAAGACATCACAGTGGAGTATTCGGAAAAATCACCAAAACGATCGAAGTCAATCTAACCACTTTAGGACAAATATACTGTACTGCTTGCTGTAGATATGGCTGCAGAACAGAGCAGTATAATAGTATTATTTTTATTGGTATTTATGTCTTTACTATGTTATCACATTCATTATGTATATTTTCTAAGCGTCGATCTCTTAACTCCACTAATATTTTAAGCTTAACCTATATTTTCAACCAACTTAAGAAAAGTCTACAAAATCGTTTAAAAATAGTTTGCATACTCTTCGTAAAAATCTTCCGAATACATAAAAAATGAGCTAATCGCTATTACCTTTAAAACTGGCTCTAAATAACAATGTATGTGGTCAAGAACATCTGTAAATTTTAACTAAATGGGCGAGAAAAGTTGGTCTTTGATGTATATGTATATGCCTAATATAACAAACAGATAGCCATGTTTAATATCATTTTGATGAATGGCTTTGCTCTTAAACAAACATTTTTTTAATTGCTAAGATGAAGTGATAAAGTAGAGACTTATACAATAAGACGCATTACGATACCTACCTCTTGGAAGTTAAAGGTAATTCAATATTATTTTATGTAACAGGTACGGAAAATGTAGATTTTTGTGCATAGTAGTGATCAGTGTACATGTCATTGGTGAAGTTACAAGTGCTAATCGATCACATAAGTGGTGACTTGAAATGAGCTAATAAAGAGTGATGATAATCATACGAATTAAGAGTTTTTTTTCGTATGCACAACTCTAAAACAAAAGTTTTTTATGTTTGATGTATTACCAAAATACGGAAAAATTTGTTTGTATAAAATAAATGAGGTGTAATTCTTTTTTAAGAACCTTTCGAAGTTTTTAATATTTTTGGTAATAATCCGAGATAACATTTTAACCGTCGTCAAAGTTAAGGATAGTTTGTTGTATTATTTTAACAAAAGGATGGCGTTGAAAGTTTCTTTTCTCTGAAATTTTCGGTTTCCGAGTACAAGATTCATGTAGTTCCTGAGAGTCTGATTTTTCGAACCATTTCGATTTGTTAGTTTCAGGGTAATCAATAATGATGAATTTATTTTTTAAGAAAAATTTCTCCCCCATTTATTTAAAAAATTGTAGAGCGACAAAATTTTGTCTACCTGTCCCGGCATCTTAGATGTTACTATGCTTTTAGTTACTTATAATTCTTAATTTACATGTTTTCGAAAGTAATTACTTAAAAATGACTATGTTCATGATACTTTCTCATTCGCAGAGCGCAGAAGAAAGCCGACATTTATTGCTACCAATATGAATGACACAGAAATTATTTTGTCTAAAGAAATGGCCGAAAATACCATTAATTTATTCTGCGAGGCTGAAGGAATACCAAAACCTAATATCACGTGGTATAAGGATGGTGCACACTTGAAGTTGTCGGAGCAATTGAGGTTAGAGGATGATAACCAAAAATTGATAATAAAAAATCTTCTGAATGTTAAAAGCGGAAACTATTCGTGCGTTGCTGAAAATCGCTTTGGAAAAGTTCGAAAATTCCAAAAATTCATTATAACAGGTAAAAATAAAAAATTATTATAAAATTTCATCATTTTTTACAGATATTTGAAAAAGAATATTTAATAATTATTCGAATGAACGTAGATCTTGAAGTTCTGTTATTATTACATTTAACATCGATTTCAGAGTTAAAAATATCTCTGCTCTTGATTGGAATAATTGCTGGTTTTGTTGTAATCATCATCTTCTTATTGATCTACTGTTGCTGAAAATAATAACTAAAGGTAAACAGACTTTAATTACTCTTAAAATACGTGTCATAGAGAGTGGCACTTCTTTTTATTAAAAAAATATTTGTCTAAAATGTCCCCTGACACTATTCACTGCCATTTTAGTTACAACATTGTGTTCAGTTGCTGGTAGGCTGAGTCAATTCTGCGGCTATCTTTCACAAAACCAGTGAAAGTATTGCTAAGCTTTAAGAGACTTCCATCAAAATGTTCTAGCAAGAGCTAAACCACAATTACAATAGTGTTAACCAGAAACAAAGCTTGGAGGGCAAGTGCGACTATCCAGCCATGTTGTCGTTACCAGATCAGCTAGCAAATCTTTTGAATTGGAATTTTTCTACTGCATGGCAAGACCTTAAAATTGTACTCATCATACCTATATTCTGTATATAATATAAAGAAACAATGTTTTTTGGAAGAAAAATTTTCATCTGCAATTTCTCATAGACTTTTGTTGATGAAAGCTTTGATGTTCCATACATACCAAAGTTATCATTATTTGTGGAAAAATGAACGTGTCCATCTGTTGACTTTCTTGTCGGAAGACTTGGAAGATGAGCCAGCATAAGAAAGTATTACGCACGAGGAACATTTCATGAGTAGGAAGAGACCTCTCTGAGCTGTGCGGCATAGATGCTCTACTTACCGCCAGCATCCATGATTTTAGAGCTGTAAAACTCAATTCCGTGCACTCCACAGTCTACACTGAGGTAGTGCTCGTGCAACATCTTCCCTTTTATAATTGTGGGTCTCCAACATGTTTAAATCAAGCTAACGATTAGTCATTATCGTAACGCTGAGAATGATTCTGTCGACGCGTTGATTTTCGCGACTCTACATCATTGTTATTATGATTGACGCTTTATGCAGCATCTCACACCTGAGACTTTATATGATTGGTACCTCTCCAATTTATTTGTCGCAGTTACCGTTACAGTTTCATTTTATGATTGGAGGTACGTATCCACTCGATAGATTTACATGTGTTGTACTTCTACACTGAAAGAAATATTCCATCATTTTTATCATGATTGTACCCACACAAATTACCGTTATGCACGGTAATCGTAGGACACATTCACATTATGGGATTTTTTGTACCTAATTTAGTCAATGTTTAGTGTGCAGACGAGGTGAGTCATGCAGAGTTGCTGTGGAAAATCTATTACCATTTCATTTTCTTTGGGAGAATATCAGAGTGTAATCATGGTCAATGCTTCGATTTTTCATGCGACAACGATTGTACGGGACCGTAGGTGACATAGGAGCTTCTTCTCTAGGCTTTGCTGTTGGTGTTTTATTTTTTTATTTTTTTGTTAAAAACATAATATTTCTACAAATATAAGTTGTTATCGTTCCAAAGTTTCTTTATACCGTGCAATTTTGTTTTGTATCATGATAACGCTCTAAATGACTAAAATGTTTTTGATCGGTTAAATAACTGTTTACTAGTATCTACTGTTTTATTTGTTATTACACGACAAGATGTTCAACCAAAAAAATCAGCTTCTTTGTAGGTACTATTATACATATTGTAATATTTTTTTACTCCGGTGATAAATGTATTATTCATATTTTATATAGAAAAATATAATGTTACTTAGAAAGTTATCCGATTGCTCTATTACAGACAGAATACCAGTTTTTACATTACAAAATTGAAGAAAATAGTAGTTTTCGTCACGAATGTGCATCTCTCCAGGGCGGTCCCTGGGCTGTTGGGACATCCCTGGTCGGATGCACATGAGTGGTGAACGCTGTTTTTCCTACCGAGGGTGTAAGTACCAGGGTTGCAAAAGTGCCCGAAGTAGAAAAAATAGCATTTGTAACTCGATCGTAAAGGCTTCTTTACGAACCTCGTTACGTCCCTCGCCTACGGCTCGTGCCGTAAACCTCACGGTTCGCAAATTAAAGCCTTTCCAATCTCGTACGAAAACTACTATTTCAACTAAATGCAAGATAAACGCGAGCCTAATTGACGAGCCTAATGAATTTTCTGTACAGCGTAAGTTTCTCATGATCAACATACCTTTTTTTCCTTATCAAACTTAACAACGCCGAGGCAAGAACAAATGTTTTACGCAAACGATGCGTCAGAAAAGCAGTGGCGATAATACTGAGGATAAGAAAGTAAAAAACACCATTAGGAACTTAATATCCAATTTGGCTATGCGTCTTATTGACTCGGGAATGTATTCGGGAACCTATTTAACAATGCTTGTAAGTAAAATCTTTATTCACGAATAAATTTGCCACCTCTGACGAACAAAGTCTTGCATAAAATACGTGTCAGAAAAGCAATAATGGTAATACTGAGAATAAGAAAGTACAAAGCACTGGGGGTATTGGTTGCAGCAAGATTTGGACAGAAGCGAGTTTACTGACTCATTGACTCGTGGATTCTCTTTCTGCAGCTCAGTGTCGACTCACTTTGGTAATTCCTATTAATATATTACAATTCCAAACCTATTTACGGAGTGTCATTATCCGGATGGTTACTTAATTGTTTCTTTAAAAACTAGCCTGTTATTCCGCCCACTTTCTGTTTAGTCGTAGCTACAAAGTGTCTGTGAAATACAATCGAAGGCACCGGGTATTATGCGATGTTAAGAACCCATAGATGTCGTCGTCCAATCTCGGTACTTCAGTGGACATTGCTACTTTATTCTTTGGGCCTATTTCTTGGTAAGAAACATTTGTTTTCTTTTTCATTACTAATTTATGTGGGTTTTAAGCACTTATCTCTCTTTCATAGCTTCACCCACACATAATAAAGGATATCACGAATGTCGGGTGAGTGTAGGACTATGATAGGTATAGGGTTGTAAATGATTTTTCCGTCTTCTAACCTCAAAATAGCACTTTCACCGCTTGATTTTGGGTTATCAGACGGAAAAATAGTATTCGAAACTCGTGCGTAAAGGTTTATTTACGAACTCGTACGAAATATACTATTGTTGCCTCAATCGTTGATAAGAAACGGTTGAGATTTTTTTGATCTTATAGAGCATATTAGTGATATAAAATCAATTGTAACTGATACATCGCCGGTCCGGAAGAAGAGAAGCCGGTAACCTGTTTGGTAAGAGAACATTAGCTGCGCCAGGGAGTTACCACTCATTTATAGTGTTAATAATAATTGATGACTGCGAACGCTACTCTTATAAGTTTCATGGTAGAAAACGTCTGGAATTTCGATAAGAGGAATGAGCGATTGTATGAATTGTCTTTTTTTCTCTCTCTCTCTCTCTCTCTCTCTCTCTCTCTCTCTGTCTAAGCTGCGTTGTCATTTTCGACTATTTTTTGTCCAGTTCTCATAGCCATTATGTTTATTGACATGAACTCCGATGATAATCAAGACAAATGCAGGCAAGGATTTAAATAAAGACAGATTTTATATTTCACCGCCCATCAATAGGTCGTTCTGTGAACGAATCATTAACGGTGTGAGGGGTATCACACAGAACCTATAGAGTGCGTGTATCGGAAGATCATATCACACGGACTCGCGTCCGCAATCAGAGTCGGAATACATAGGGCTTTCACAAAACGAGACAATACGCAAGATTTTGAAGAATCTCGTCTTGGTCTTGCAAAATACAAAAATGTTAAATATCGTCTTGTTCTTGTCTTGTGCTTGTATAAGGAATCTTGGTCTTGTCTTGGATAGTCTGGACTTTTCCTCAAAAAATTCTTGATACGTATTAAGTATTCTCAAATAAACGTACCTAGACTGAACAAAATTATATTAAATTATTTTTAATAAAATGTGGGGTATTTAATGAGATAAGATATTCATAATGCAAACTAATTTATTTTAAATTGAATTTCAATCAAATTCGCAGTTATCCATTCACTACATTTGAAAAAGCGTACTTTTAACACTTTTTAAAATTTTTAAGATTATGTATACTTTACAACAAATAGCATTTAATGAATGAAAACATCTCTGTGATGCAGTGAAAAATACAGTTTAACCAAAAAAAATTTAACTCTACAAACGATTTTTGCAAATCAGCGGTTTAAAAAAACGTTTCAACCACGATTTAATACATAACATCATACGAATTGACGCATAATTTAAGGAACATTTTTATTTTTGACTATGACAGACGCTGATGAAAATAATCACCTTACTGCGACAGGGCAAGGCATTGTAGCAAGACAATCTTTTGCCATTTTATATAGTGCACTACGTCCTACTCTAGGCACTCGGCACTTCGGGAGTAAATCAGCACTGCTTTCTGAATTAAGTGCACTAGAAAAAAGTTGGGTAGACCGTCTTCCCAACTTTTTTCCAGTGTGTGTATATGCGTCATTTCACTCTATTGTCATTTTTAGAAAACACACGTTAAGGATGGTCGGGAGTTGTATGAAAATGTAGAGATCACTATAAAACTTTGTGAATTAGTTCTTCGAAGTGTCCTGAATCACCATGAATTTTTTCAGTATTTTTTATGGGTCATTTTTTTAAATAAATTAATGTCAAAGTTGAGCTCTTTAACATACGTTCTTATTGGACTTAACCTCAAATAATCTTTTGACATGGACAAAAAACTTTTAAAAATACAGAGATATGAAAAAAAACATATCTGTTCATATATTGTTATTTTTACAATCGGTGAGTAAAATTTTGAAGCCCGTTACGGCGCATTTCAAAGTAAATCAATGTAAAACGTGATCGAAATATCGAGTTTATAGGCTGCTGGAGGAGGTACGCGGTAAGGGGGGTAGTGCTACGCGCGGCCGGGGACGCTTGAGGATGGTCGGGAGCATCATGGCTGAGAGGTAAGGAGAAAAGCTCCCCCGGCTCCGCGTAGCACTACCGCCCTTACCACGCACCTCCTCACGCAGCCTACGATCCGGATATTACGTTTACGTTTTACTTTGATATTATCCAATATTTTCCGTAATGTAACATACAATTTTGCTCACTGACTGTAGAAACAACCATTTATCATTGGATATGTTTTCTTTTCACATCTCTGCATTCTTACAAGTTTTTTGTCTGTATGAAAAAATAATTTGAGGTTAAATCCCAGAAGAACGTATGTTAAAGAGCTCAACTTTATCATTGATTTATTTTAAAAAATAGCACTTGTAAAATACTGAAAAATTCAAGGTGATCCATAACACTTTAAATAATGGATTCCCAAATTTTTATATTGATTTCTGCATTTTCTTATAACCCCCGAACATCCTTAATTTGAATAGAATTTTTTTTTTAATTTTAAAAACCATTACGGTCATAACAGGTTTGTAATTACCGTGATGGTGATTTTTGGAAATTCTACAGCCCAAAATCAGAATTTTTTAACAAAACTTAGTTTAGTACATGTGCACACCTGACGCCTTCGTACACTGCAGTCACCTGATTGATAATTTTAAATACCTTTGAGATTAGGGGCATAACGGTAATGACTGCTTATTTTAGTCAGCAGAACTCTCTATATTCACAATGACAATGTATATATACAGTGTACATGATTATAGGTCTATACAAATATACGTAACAGTAAGCAGTTCTGCTCTGAACTATAGACTTATTGAGAATTAGGCTCCGCCTTATCTCCTCAATATACCGCACACTTGCTTGTTCCATGGAGGGTACCAAGCGTATAACCTACTTTTGTTGAGAGACTGGTGTGCCCTCAGTATAAAAAATGGCGTTCGTCACAAGTGTGCATCCCTCCAGAGCGGTCCCTGGGCTCGATGGCGATTGCGAAGCATACTAGTGTTATTTTGAAATTGAAAAAAACGTCATGTTTTATGTCTAATAATTTCCATGGGCTACATTTTTCGCCTGAACGTTTAAAAATATCATGTTCTTCACCTGGAAATTTCAAAATGTGAAGTTCTTCGGGATGTAATCAGTCACCGACATCTTTGCTGATGACAACACAGTCTTACAGGCTGATAAATTTTTCCAGCTCTAATTAATGATTGACAAGAGCTCATTTATTCTTGGCGCGTTATCAAACACCAAAAAAAGTCATCCGCACATGGTAAGGCAGCACGCCTATTATGTTATGTTGCCCGCCGGGCTTAGGCGTGCCGCGTACCGAAACACTTGGCAACCAGCCTATTAAGACATATATACTTGATGCGTTTAGGTGCGCAGTACGGGCGAAGCATAAGATTAGGACTGCTGAACGGTAAGTAGGCAGCATGCAGTGTGATTGGTATAGAGATTATTACACAGTTACGGGAACTCAACATCAAAAATTTGTTCAGTGTAGTTAAACACCTACTTAGTCGTTTTTTGTAGCTCTTAGTTCGGCCGAAACCATAGAGATATTCTAGATAGGGGAGGCCACTTACTGAGTCTCATGCGAATGAGCCCGTTGCCTCGTGGGAAAGAGATGCAAGATCGAAGTTCCCCATCTGTATTATCTTAGGCTTGCGCTGATCTTCTCTCTGGTTCGGCGTAAGCCAATCGGCCTAAGCCTACGATATATATAGGTAGAGAAGACAACTCCTTTTATCAAGGCAACGCTTTCACTTACAGGCTGGCCTTCTCTATCTATAATATCTTTATGGCCGAGACTGTGTAGGGCATGACAGAGAGAAATTTGGACCTAGAAGAACACAAGGGTTCGAGCCCAAGCCTTTGGACTCTTTCATGAAAATCTCGAGGCTCGGTATTGGCTCGTAGCCCGAGAGAAGGAAAAACAAGGTATATCGATGTACACAGAGCGAGAAAGTCAGAGTGAGGGAAGGGGAAGCGCACCGCGTATACATATGGGTGATTCTCCCGTAACTTGTTCAGATGGCGTCCGAGCCTCGTACACCCGTATACGAATGAAATCGAGAAATGTAAAAGTGGTATTATACGTAAAATGTTGCTACCTTTCTTTTACATGTAGTCTCGATCTGATTCATTACCTCCTTCAGGACGAAAATCGCGAAATAAGAGCCGAAATGTCAGTTCCGAACCATGTCCCAAACTCAATTTCGCTCACAAACGCACATTTCACGAAAAAATAAAGCTATTTTGCCGAATGTCCGCATATACATTGTAAACTATAAGCATTGTGGACTACATTAATACCGCGTTCGCGTCAATTATCATTCAATACGTACGAGTTTCCACTGCAAACATTTGTCCAGAGATTTGCACTAAAAACGTCGTTTGAACACTAATTGCTTAAAAACCCCTTTATTTAGCTACGCAGTGCCACCTGGCAGACATCGTTTCAAGTACATATATACAGTAAACAAATAAATGCGCCAGCGCTGTCTAATGTTTTGATCTTTTGCAAAGCCAAGCTTTTGATTGTAGGTTAGTCGCGCGTACAAAATTTTTGGTCCTTTCCGAACGCTAGTAAAACCACTACTAGGTGTAATTTTTCAGGTTTATAAAATGTACTTTCTTATGCTATTTGTTGGTAATAGATACCCTGCGATTGCAAAAGTCTGCACGTTTTGTCCACGAGCTGTACGAGCAATCCAAAGCTCGAAATGTCTGTTCCGAAATTGTCCCTTTCGAATCACCCTAAAGTCAAAGTCCGTTTTTCCTCGGTTTAAAGCAACGGATCTTTATCAAACTTGTTTACCAGTATAGTTGGGCTAAAATATGAGACAAGTATTTCGGCGTTTTGTGAAAAAAGCCTTTTTTCGTGATATACATCGGTAAACGTAGTTTCTACTTTCATCGCTGGTAGCGAAGTATCAAACAATATTAGAGGGCCCAAGCATAACCTAAATGAAGGCTAAAACGGTACCCTATCGAATTAAAAAAGATTTGTTGAATTTCGTTCTACCAATCAAAAGTTATATCGATTTGAAGAAAAATTACGAATTTCCGGCCAAAATCCGCGAAATATCATTCTAAGCGATTTTTGTGTCTCTTTTTTAAACATCTGTAACTTTCGAACGGCACTTATCACAAAATTAAGCAAACTTTTTTTTAATGGATAGGGCTTGGTTCTAGCTTTCATTTAAGCTGTTTTGTAACAATTTAACTTTACAAGCATCATACCTACACGTACACTAGCGGTATCTTATTTTGGAAACCGCGAAATTCAAATGTTTCAACTATTTATTGTGTAAAAAAATCAATAATTCCAAATTAAACAGTTATATCTTTGTTCAGTGATTGTTTGTATCATAGATGTAATTGTAGAATCATTACTCCATCGTTAGAACTGTTAATCATATTTTAGTACTCTAAATAAATACCAGCATGAATTTCGTGGTTTCCGAATTAGGAAACCGCTAGTGTACCATAAACAGATGTGTTTTTGAGAAAATTGACTAAAATTCACTGTAACAAAATTATACATAACTATACAACAACAGTAGTTTTCGTAACAAATGGGCATCTCTCCAGGGCAGTCCCTGGGCCCGTTGGGGACCGTTGGGACCCCCCTGGTCGGATGCACATGAGTGGTGAACGCTGTTTTTCCTACCGAGGGCGTAACAGGGTTGCAAAAGTGCCCGAGGTAGGAAAAATACTTTGTAGTGAAACCGCTTTAGGTATTTGTTGAAGATGGTATTCGCAATAGGAATACTGCAAAACAAAATTTTTTAAACGAACTTTACTTTCAACCAATTTTGAAGTTGATTTGAGCAAGTTACGGGAGAATCACCCATATATATGCAGCTTGCGTCCCCTTCCCTCAGACTACGAGCCAATAACGAGCCTCAAGATTGTCATGAAAAAGTCCAAGGCTTGGGCTCTTAGAGCTCGTCACTGCATCGATCTGTATGATTCCAATCATTGGGCTGTAAGAGTCTTATTGTATTGAACTGTAAGAGTCCAATGTATACATGCGAGCTCTTACGGGCTGAAATTTCTCTCTGTGCAGAAAGATAAGTCAAAAGTGAACGTTGAAAAAAACCAAAGACACCATTCAGAGAACGATGTCGAATCTACGAGGATGGAAGGGCTCGCTGTTACTACTGTACTGGGCTGTATTAGGCCTTTCTCTATGGGTGCGAGGTAAGTCATGCA
>JAPYYV010010739.1:0-11162 GCA_030522625.1 Copidosoma aretas | reverse complement strand
GGAACTGGTCAAAACCTGAAAATTTTCTAAGTTTTTGAGGGGGGGGGGGGGCGGGTGAAAACCTAAAATTTTCTAAGTTTTTAAGGGGGGACTGGTGAAAACCTGATAATTTTCTAAGTTTTTGAGGGGGCTGGTAAAAACCTGAAAAATTCATAAGTTTTGGAGGAGGTGGTGAGGGGGGCGAGCAGGGGCGGAGAGGGGCACTGAAAAATAAGAAAAATGATTTTTTACGTGAAATCACGGAGAAAACGATCGAATTCTTGAGGGGGGGGCAGAGAGGGGTGAGGGAGGAAGGGTAAGGGGGGCTAAAAACAGATGATGATCATGCAACTCACGTAAAAATGTAATGAATTCGCATGTTAATTGAGGGGGGATGAGGGGGGTGAGGGGGTGCCGAAATAATTTCGTCCTTATCACTATATATGAGTATTAGAGTACACTTTGGTAGAATTTAACATAATTGTAGGTAATTATAAAAATTTAATCAACTTTTGATATAGTTTGATACAGACCTTTTGTTTTCTTATCATTCTGCTAATTTTAAGAAAAAAGGTACGTTGTCAATTTTTCTGAAGTTGCAATTTAAAAAAAGCTATAAATTTTTAAATGTTAAATGTAAGCATAGTGTCACAAACTCTTTCAAAAAAGCTATTTCCAGAATTTTTAAACAGTCTTTTTTTTAGTTATTGTATAATTTAGAAATATAACATCTCCTATCATGTTTTCTATAATAGTTGTATGAAGAATTTATGATTTTTGGAAAAAAAGTACTTTTTCACTTTAGCGAATAACATTACCTTTTTAGATGTGTTGCATGTGTTAGATTTATTTTGTGACCTGCGTTGCAACCCTACTAAAGTTACTATATAGGTGTATTTTACTTTCGGTCATGCTGTAAACAGACAAGGTTTGCTGGATACCACATTTTTTTTAAACCTGCAAAAACTAATAAGATTTCAGGGCAAGGTAGCTTTGTATTTGTTCAACATAAAAATGTGTTTTATTACAATGTTCTACTACTACATCTGAAAATAACGAATTTTGATCTACTGCGGCAGAAAATAAAAAATGTAGCCGTCGGAAATACCGCTGATTAAGCAGATACTGAATTAGACCAGCTGAATCAGAAAAATTTTAGGTGTATAATGCAAACTACATATGGCTGTCTTATTCTTGTAAACTCTATCATAAACATGTAATAAAAAAAATCGGCCGAGATTTGCAGAGATAACAAATTTGCAGCATGTTTAAGTTGAAAGGTCCGCTTTTTTTCAGTTTTTCTCTGTCATCAACAAAACTAACAATTTTAAAACAAAGTGTTCTATCTGAAAGTTATAGATAATATAAAAACCTACAAAGTATCGTCTGTTGAATCAAAACAAGCATATAAGTTTATCCATGAGCAGCCAAAAACCATCAAAAAATGCTCATTTTTAAATTTGCAATAACCTTTGCAAAAAATATTATTGTCTTTAAAATTTCTAAGGATATGCTCCTAGTTAAGTAAAAATAGGAGCCGCAACTCTAATAGTAACAGATAAGCAGGAGCCCAGAGATCTAATTGTTTAATTACTAATATATTTCGTAAAAGTGTTTTTGTCCAAAATATGGTACTTCGATGTCAATTTTTCAAGATTCATTTTGATCTTAAATAGTTGCACTTTAACGTGTAAAAACAATAAGTATTTAATATTTTAGCTTAATTGTTTAAATCATTTCTAACAATATTACATTTTCTTTCTGCTGACTCAAATGCAATAACTTTTTCAATAAAATTCAAACGGAAATACAACTATGATAATAGCTCAGCTGATATTTTTTAACAAATTCGAAAAAAAAATTGTTCCATAACCTATACAAGTGATAATGATGTTTGTTCTTCTTTTCATACTTAGCCTTTATTTTTTTATGTACATGACTCAAATTTGCAAGGGTTCCAGTTAAGTTTCTATATTTTCGATAAAAATCACTATTAATGGTTTTGCTGCCTCTTTAGTCTGAATAATAATGTTAAAATGTTAGCTCTCTAACAGGTGGATTAATAGTAAAACATCCGACTCTGTCAGTGTGGCCACTTCCAAGACTGATATTGTGATTTCAAATATGTAGGGGCTTCCAACGTCATGTATTTGTAAGCTTCTACTGCAGCCACATAAATCTTTTTGAACTTTATTTATGGTAGCTTGACGAGACAAATCAAAATACCGTATCTATTTTTTGATTAATATTAGACCCAGAGAAGTATATTTATAACAAAGCATACTTTTTATAAGAATACGATAAAAAACCAAGTTGTTAGGCTTTATCATGTTCCACAATGACTTACGTATATTTAGTGTGTTATGAGTGCTTATATAACACAGCTCCACAAAAAAGAAAACTTGTTCAGTGAACAATACCATGTCTATCTTATGTTTTTGGGGTCGCTGAATCCGAATATGTGGTCTATTTAACCATTCTACGTCAGGGTTTTATTATAACTTCGAAAAACTGGTCTAAGAACCCACTTATTCCTTAAAATCACAAGAAACACTATAAAAATTGTTCAGCGTACTAGACCATGTGTATCTTATGTTGTTAGGGTCACTGAGTCCAAAACAGTGGTTCTTCTGACTCTATCTGGTCAGGGTTTTTTCATAACTTAAAAAAAAAGTCCAAAAAACACAAATTTGGTTTTGACCTCAATTTGCGAGATACTGGACATAAAAAAAAATACTTTATTATGGAAAAAATTGACGCAAAAATACTAAAACCGAAAACATAATACCTTTACTTTTGTACCCCAGAACCTTACAAGTATTCAAAAACATAATGGACAGTTCCGAAAAAATTAGTTTTGTTTTATTTTTATTTTCTTTATGTGATTGGAACCATTGATCTTATTGATTAAGACTTAATAACATCCCTTTAAAATATGTCCAGAAAGTCAAATAACCAATAACTTTTTTACAGTATATATCTTTAAAATTGACCTACGCTTATGTAAGTTTTGAAGCCTAGTATTTACGTGTCAGATGCGTATTATGTCAATTTAGATATGCAGTCTGTTGCACCATGACATTTGAAACAAGCGTTAACGTTATTTGATAAGTCATCAATTCTATGACAGCGCAATATTTTGGTTAGGGCTGGGATTATTATCATTTTGGTTTTGTATGCCTAAACTTATTTAGCCTTGCCCAGAAATAACGACGAATATTGAATATCGAGCAAATTTCCTTTTCGGTCATGAAACATTTTCAGTGGGTCTGTGCCCAGGGAACCTCCACGTGGTGACGGTGGGCGACAGAGTGATATTGTGATCCGGCAGAGTCCATGGGTCATAGCTTCCACGATGTTATGGCAGACCCGCAGAAAAATCGTGTTACGATGCAGAGGCTCGGAACCTCAGTATCGGGGGCTGGTCAGGGTGGGAAAGCGGGCCCGCAGGCGTCGTTATCAAGCCACTGCAGCTCAGCATTAGTTGGTAACTTGGCTAAGGTTGAGTTAAGAACTATAAGAAACTTACATAGCATTCCATTTAAAAATGATCCAAACATTTTTTGTTTCGTTTGTGGCAAGTACGTATAAAAAAAATCGTAGAAAAATAAGCGATAAAGTGAAGAGTGCAAACGAGGAGGGTTTTGGGTTAAAAATATCAGATGAAGTAATACCGTGGGTGCCAAGCGTTATATATGAATCTTGCTGTATGATGTCTACTCGCTGGCTCAAAGATAAAGATACTAGTAAGCTTCTCTTTTCAGTTCCAGTGAGGTGGAGTAAACCAAAGTCTAAAAAAGATTGTTTTTTCTGTATAATAAACGTTGCAGGTTTTAACCAATCCTCACTATCTAAAATATCTTATCTACATGTAAGTAGCATTTCGAGACCACAATATACAGAATTACTCTGCGGTAAAAGTGATTTTGTGATCGAAAATGTTGTTACAGAATATAAAGGGGACAATGGAACAAAAGCCAATAACAGCAGCGAAGAGGAAGAGGACACAGAAGAAGTAGAATCAACTGATAGTGATACCGATGATAATTTTGATTGTGGTGAAAAAGATGAAACCGCAGTTTCAAAGGAGTATACAAAAGCAGCGTTAAGTGATCTTATACGAGACTTAGGTTTGTCGAAAGAAGCTGCCGAATTTTTAGCTTCTTATCTTAAACAAAGGAATGTATTAGAGAAGGGAACAAAAGTAACAGTATATCGAAATAGAAAAAAAAATTTTATACAATTTTTTTCTCATAACACTAACTCATTATTATACTACTGTAATGATGTGAACAAACTTATGAATAACATCAAGGAAAATGTATACGAAGATAGAACCGCTGCCAATAGATGAGCACAAAGCTTCCTTAACAACATTATTCTGCTATTATTTACCTAAAAAAAATTCAAATTAAATAATAAAATGATTTTAAATGTCAAAAAAGCTAATTTTATGCTCTACAATGTGGTAGAAATTTTTTTGAAAATGAAAATTCATCAGCAACAGTTTCTACCTTACCAGCAACCTGATTTTGACGGATAACTATTTATACAGCTATTTTTTCATAAAATAAAGAGAATATCCAGCAAGCTAGTACTTAAAGAACTCTGTCAAGGCAAGATTCATCGTAATCTATTGCAATGTTACTATTTACAACTTAAAAATAGATTTTTAACCCTTAGAAGAGTGAAAAACCGTTTTTTACGATGAAAATTGTTGTAAAACCCTAAATAAGGTATAAAACTCAAATTTCTTATAAGCAGCTGCAGTAAATAGGTAGAATCAATCCTTCGGAGAGCTTCTAAGATGTACATCTCAGTTTTTTACAGTCTAAATAAAACGTACACATTTGGAAAAAAAAGACTTTTCGAAAAAATAAGCTAGCTCTAATTGGACGCCTGGGACGAAGAAAACCTAATAATGGTACTTTACAATGCTAAAATAGATGGTAATGTACTGGTATAAGTTTTTCTTTGACCGACATGCCTAATTACGTATTTTCTCTAAGTTCGCAAATATATTACAAATGTAAAAATCACTGATTCAATAAAAAAATAGATTTTCTTACATACGAAAAAACGATACAGGATAAACAAAAATTTTTTAGTCTAAAATAAAGGTTTTCTAATACTAAAAGAGATACAATTATTAAAGCATTTTTAAGTTTTTTACTCTAAAAGTAGCAAGAAACCGCTTATTAGACATAAAAAAATCGTTATAACAACCTTAATAATGTATAAAACGTGATTTTTTTTTGTATGAATTACAAGGATATAAAAACAAATATTTGAAGCCTTGAATCATCAAAATTACATGAAAGGGTTCTAAGATATGAGTGATTTTCCACAAAAATCTAAGTATTTATTTAATAAAAACGTAACAAAATAGGTTATCGCAATGACTTAAAATGGAAAATAATGCAATTCTGAAGCTTTATCAGATGTTACTATTTTAAAATTTTAGTGCAATTTTTTTCTCCCTTCGACAAGTAAAAAACCTCACAACATGATTCTAAGATATGATCACATATACAAATGACTCTAATGGCATTTACTTATCAAATTTTTTAACGTACAGCGCGAAGCCTCCATACATGATAGAAATTAAATCGCTATATTTTTAAATAGCCCTTATTTTATAAACATCGAATGTTTATAAATTTCTATTAAATTTATACCAACTAAATTCGAGTAGTCAAATTAAAATTATTGATGAGACGAAAAAAAACCACCTCGACCCCGGAGTCGAACCGGGGACCAAATTAAAATTTTAATTTGACTACTCGAATTTACTTGGTATGAATTTGAAAGAAATTCATCAAAATTCGATCTTTATTGAAATAAGGGCTATTTAAAAATATAGCGATCTAATTTCTATCATATATGGAGGCTTCGCGCTGTACGTTGAAAAAAATTTGATAGGTAAATGCCATTAGAGTCATTTGTATAAGTAAAAAACGTGTTTTTCGACCATAAAAATCGTTATAGAAACCTTAATAAGGTATAAAACTTGGACTTTGTTTTCGGATTGATACAAGGATATAAAAACAAATATTTTAAGCCGTAAATTATCAAAATCACTCGAAAGGTTTCTAAGATATGATTAATTTCCTACAAAAATCTCAGTATTTCTTTAATAAAAACTACACAAAATATGTTATCGAAATGATTTGAAATGAAAAAATAAGCTATTTTAAAGCTCTATCAGATGTTACCACTAAGAAGTTCGAAATTAATGTTTTTAACCCTCAACGAAGTGAAAAACCTGTATTTTGACCATAAAATTCGGTATAAAAACCTTAATAAGGTATAAAACTTAAATTTTGTTTCCGAGCCGCCATAAGAAGATTGAAACAGAAATTTTAACCCTTAAATCATTTAAATCGACCGTTGGGTTCCTGAAATATGACTGATTACACACACACACACACACACTCACACACACACACATACACACACACAGACTTTTTCTAAAAACGGTATTTTTTCATTTTAGACACTAAATGAAACATTACTAACGTATTTCTAGAAAAAAAAATTTTCTACCGATACAAAGCTTTCTCTATGAGGAAGCAAAAATGGAGATAATTCATTGATTCTTCAAAGCGTAGTTTAAAAGTGATTTTACTACATAACACAAACAAATTTGTAGCAGTTTTAGCTGCCCATTCAACAGTCATGAAAGAGAAGTACGACAACATTAGCATTGTCCCGCACAAATTGAAGTATTCAAAACACAGGTGGCATATATGTGGTAACCTAGAAATTCTCGCCATGGTTCCTGGTTAACAAAGCGGTTTCACTCAACATCCATGCTATTTGTAAAGGGACAGTAGAGACAGAAAACAACACTCTCAAAAACTTAACTGGCCAAAAAGGACTTTTTTTGATTCTAGATCTGCGAAAGTCATTAACATGCCATTAATTGATCCATCAAAGATTCTTCTTCCCCTACCGCACATAAAGATAGGTCTTATGAAACTGTTTGTGAAGGCTCTGGATAAACAAGGCAATTGCTTTGTATATTAAAAAGTAAGTTTTCAAATGTATCTGATGCTAAAATAAATGAAGAAATTTTTTATGGACCACAAATCCGTAAAATGTTTAGTGACAAGGAGTTTACAAGTAAGATAAGTACTAATGAAAATGCTGCTTGGTCTAGCTTTAAAAACGTTGCATCAAATTTTTTGGGAAATCATAAAAGTGATAATTACGAAAAAATAGTCAAAGAAATGGTTCGAAATTTCGGTATTTTGGGCTGTAATATGAACTTAAAACTGAATTTCTCAGATTCAGACCTTATTGAGTTTTTGGAAAAGTTAGGAGACTATAGTGAAGAACAAGGTGATCGTTTTCACCAGGACTTAAAAGACATAAATCGTCGTTATCAAAGAAGATAGGATGAAAAAATGGTTGCAGATTACTGCTCTAATTTAAAAAGAGAAGCGAAGGTATCAGAATATCCTCGCAAGAGAAAACCATTACGCAGAAGTTTCGAAGATAAAATACGGCGGTACAGTAAAATCAAGAATGATGAGAACAGAACTTAATGTAACTGTGAAGAAATTAAAGGCAAGAAGCTTAGCGCCAACTAAGCACCAAAACAAGTAAGAGACGAGAGGACTCACACTAATCTAGCACCCCAAGACGTGAAAAGCGAGGGGACTCATTCTTGTCCAGCATCTGGGACGTGAGAGGCAAGGGGGCTAACGCTAATCCAGCACCCCAAAGGGGACAGGAGTCTTCTACATCCGCGTCGTTGTTCTTGGTTTAAGCTAAGAGTAGGCCAAGCATAAAATACTGAAATTTTACGAAACCACAAGTCCATCGATAGACTAAGTAGCGTAAATACTTAATTAGAAGCGACAGTACTGAAACATTTTATACGCAAATGGCTGAAAAAATTAAATCATTCACCACCTTCATATCTAATTTTCTTACACACATATACATGAGTATTTAATAAACAAGATTTAAAGGTGAAGGGGCTATTGAGTTTAATCAATACTAGGTTTTTTTTATTGAAGAGTTAAAGTATACAAATTGCAATATTCAATTGATATCTTGTCAAATTTTCGAAGGTTATGAAAGACCTAGATGTAATGGTGACAAAGGTACCATAGATCCGGATTGTTTAATTCTAGAAACATATGATAAACATGATGCAGTCCACTAGACACTACATTTGTTGTGCGTTAGAATACAGTTAAAAGGAGTAACTGGGTTTGAAGTCATTTTTTTAAGGTTATGAAGAAACCCTGACCTGATAAGGTCAAACGGATCACAGGTTCGGACTTACTGACCCCAAATACATAGATACACATGCTCTAGTCTGCTAAACAATTTTTTTTTTTATTATTCTAAGGAATACCTGGATTTTTAGACCTATTTCTCGAGGTTATGAAAACATCGCGACGTGATAGGGTCAAACGGATCACGGACTCAGTGACCCCAAAAACTTAAGATGGACATGGTCTAGTCAGCTAAACAATTTTTTTTTCTTTGATTTTAAGGAATAACTAGATTATTAGATCTATTTTTCGAGGTTATGAAAAAACCTAGACGTAATAAGGTCAAACGGACCATGGATTCTGACTCAGCGACCAAAAAACATAAGATAGACATGGTCTAGTCCGCTAAACATTTTTTTTTCGTAAAGCTGTGTTATTGACGGAAAAACTTTGTTAAATAATTAATACGTAATAGCTGTAAAGTATTTACTAACTATTTACTAAATTTTGTATACAAGGTTTAAGAGAAATGGAGAAAAGAATGATGAATTCAGAGGTGCAAAAAATTCTATTACAATGTAATAAGTTTTAAAAGTATAAAAAATGCAACAATGCCATACTAATTATTGTATGTGTTACCGACTTTACCGTGAACATTGTAGATGTGCCTGTGAACAGTCTTGCGTGCGATGATAACTATTGTTGTTTTTTTACTTATAACGATGCATATTAGAATAACAATTTTGCTCCTCAAATGCATAATTTCTCGTTTCATTTTTCTTAAACTTTTTTGACAATAAATAATAAATAGTTAGTAAACACTGTATAACTTTTAGGTAATAATTATCAAACAAATTTTTTCATCAATAATATAAACACTAAAAACTAAAAAAGAACAATGTACACACCAAACATACGTTTTCATACGTACGTATGTATATTTTTAGAGCTTATTTAAAACAATCAAACTAAAATGTTCAATTTTTATTGTTTTTCTATGTTAAAGAACTACTTTTTAAGAATATTACATGACGTAACCAATCCCATTTTTTTGTAGCATTTTCTAACATAACCTTACAGTGGAAAATTTTTTGGTTATAAGTATCAGAAGCCTAATACCTTGAGAATAAAAACAGATAATCTGAAAATATATTTTGTAGCTTCAAGCTAAGATTATACAAAATAAGGGAAAACTATAGAAAATGACAGGTGGTTTAATCCTAGCCTACAAATTCGAAAGATAACTAAAAAAAAATGTTGTGGTTGAAAAGTCATTAAAATAAGTTAAACACCTTTAAAACTTTAGTTTCCCCGATCGTTAAATCTATTATTAAGAGTTATTTTAATTTATCCCTCACATAACCTCAAAGTTGGAAATTTCATGTTCTTAGTATCAGAAACTTATTGCCTAGAGAAGGAAAACAGATGATTGCGAGATTTTTTGTGAAGCTTTAAAAAATAAAGAATACTGAAAAACTATACAGAATATAAGATCCATCCTGACCGTAAAATTGGAAAAAACATTTTACAAAACGATTCTAAAAAAATAAAATTTGAGTTAATTAGGCATAAAAATAACTTAATTGGCTCTATAAGGTAAGTTTCTCCAAAATACAGATATCATTACAGAGCATTTAACTGAATACCTATTAAATTCGCCTTAAATCGCATGATTTTAAGTTCATCTGTTAGACATCTACTATCTTAAAGAGGAAAATTATTAATTGCAAAAATTGCAGTGAAGCTTCAAGCAGATATGGCGTAAAATAAAGAAAAACTATGATGAAAGTATCATCTCATAATCCATTACTCAAAATAATTAAAAGATTTAAAGAAAAAATTATTTACGAAATAATATACATGACTAAATCGCCTTTGTAACTTCTATTTTTGAATATTAAGTAATTTATATACTCTAAGTATCCGGTGTCATAATTATTATCATAACCTATGGAAGTTGTTAAGCCTGACGCGATAACTCTGCAATTTTTTTTAGCTCATTTAACTACGGTAAGGCCCTATGTAAAATGGTTACCTAGAAATATAATTAAACATTTATGTGTACTTTTAGATGGAATTTGAAGTGAATCCTGAAAAATGCACCTGCTTTCAATCAAGTCTATTGGGATTTTTAAGTAAAATCAGGTTTATTTCGAGATTATTCTAGATAAATCTCTGGATGGGTATTAAAAATCTTTAAATCCATCCAGGTCAATTTGTAGACGAACATATTTTGGAATTTCTGATAAAAGTATAAATTAACTGCCCAAGAATATACGACAAACCTGTGGATGGATGTATGAAATTAAAAAAATATTCATTCTTCAGTTATTGAATTATGTATCAACCTTTTGTATAGCATTACTATTGTAAAATTTTAGTAGGTTACTGGCCCCCTCCGCCCTCCTCACCCCCTCGACCCCCCCGCCCAAATACTTTGGAATTCATTACATTAAACCTAGCACTTTCTAACACACCCCTTTAAAAACTTAAAAATTTTTACCCAATACTTGTTTTTATAGATCGCCCAAAGAATACCGAAGTCAGCCGAAAGACGCTATCTCTCCGAGCTCTGCCCAACATACACGAATTATTCTGATCAAAGACGAACCCTCCCACATCGTCAAACATTACCGAAAACATATGATTGCAATATGAAGCCACTCATTTGCAGCCCCTTACCTTTTTATATTAGGCCCACACGACTTATTTAGCAAATAGAGAGACGCAGAATAGTTAAACGTGACAATTAGTGATACAAGTAACTTGACAGATAACGGGAGACCCGTAAGCTTAAGCTTAACACGAAATAAAATTATGATACAACCAGAGATTAGTAGAGAGATTGCTAAACGCTATGTTAACTGCCGGGACCACTTTTTGCCACTGGTTCGAGCGCCGCGCCATGGCCAGCCGCCGAACCATACGCACATCTTACTCGACGAGAGCTAC
>JAPYYV010010738.1:0-11163 GCA_030522625.1 Copidosoma aretas | reverse complement strand
GAAAAAACGCTGGCACAAGTGTATTATATCTGAGGGGGATTACTTTGAAGGGGACAACATAAATATTGATAAATAAATAAATATTTTTTCTTAAAAATATAAAGTCACCTTACTTTTTGAACACACCTCGTATAGCGTACAAATCGACTGTTAAAGTTTTAGACCGATTTAGAATCTGTGAGCTGAAATATGAACATGTCTTTTAGCACGGATTCTCATGGAAATTAGTGCAATCGTACCAAACCACTTACTTTCCTTTTTTTAAAACACTATAAAAGATCAGACGTTAAAATAATTAACATATTTTATTCAGTAATTGCTCAAGAATGTGTGTGCTTTTTTTATAGTGGCTCAGAACTTCTTAAACGTTTATTTATCGATATTGTAAAATATTTAATCTTATAGCAGTCGACTTTTTCTCACTTACGAACATGTGGTAACGTTGCGTTAGGTTAGAATATCTGAAGTCATGATGCCCGCCCTAGCTGCTTGTCTGCTTTATAAGCGCAACGTTGCCACATTTCTTGTACATGAAAAGTTTTATGTTATTCTCTTTCTAAGATCACTTTTTCTCTCTCTCTCTCTCTCTCTCGTACTGAGGGAACTCCCTTAAGGGAGTTCGATCCCTCGCTATAGTACGTGCTGTGCATATGCTGTACATGCGACTGTTTGATGTGTCGTCTGTCCTTCTCACGCTCACGTGAAAATATAACCATCACTAGTTTTCAGTCAGCTTATAAATTCATTGTTTATTTGGTAAACAATCTCGACACGTTTTTAAAATTGATGAATAATCGCTAGAAATTTCTTTATTGTCGATAACTTTTTCGTTTGAATTGCAATGTTAATCAATCACTTATAAGTAATTCAAGCCAGCTAAACTGCGATTTCCCATAAGGTTACATCTTAAATTTTGTCAATACAGAAATATTTATTTCTCGCTTCTCAAGCAATCCCGTATCTTAAAAATAGAATTGGGTCATTTTTTGGCTATTTGTTATCTGTACCTCAAATTTTAGCTCGATTGCAATGTTAATTATATTTGGTGTAGAACTCTCTTGATAACTCAAAAAAATGAATTGTAACGTGCTCATCTAGTCAGAATTTTACAAGCTTTCATGTTATGTGTCCTTTGTTAGAGAAAAATCTTTCTAACTCTTTTTTTTTTATGAAAAATGTTAGAAAATTTACTGAGTTCGGGGAAAACACGAAAATCATTATCAAACTCAAATAAATAAAAATAAATAGTTTGAGTCAAATGATCGTAAAAAACAACACATGGCATTATAGCTTATAAAATTCGGAACAGATAAGCACTTTAGGGCCCCAAGTGATTCGTTCATTTTTTTAAGTTATTATTGATTTTGTGAAAAAAAGTAGACCAAAACACGTGCTGCAGCGTAGCACGTCACAAAACTTTTTTACTAAATTACTCTCAAATGAAAATTTTTTCTTCTCAATTTTTGGATCTGATATTTTGCACCCACGTTCTTGAAAGTTGAATGCATTAAGTAGTATGAAAAATTTGTCTTTCGAAAATTCGTAACACTTTCATCGATTAAATTTTAGATTTTTAGGTTACATTTTTTTGTGACAAAATCACATTCCTTATCAATATATAACAAAAACTATTTAAAACTACAGAGTCTGAAGGACTTCTGTATATTTCTTGGGTCTGATTTGTTGAGTACTTTTTGAGTACTAGCAGGTTCAACGTAACTCGATGCTAGGCGTCCTACTAGATATGGAGATGGCGCAAAAGCCTGCTTAAGGAGTTTTCTTACTTGATACTCTTGCGCAATTATACACAGAGGCTAGGAGTCTCTATCGTCAACCATTTAAGGCCGGGGGTACCTTACTCACCTTCGTTGGCGTGATATCGGAGCCCTCTCTCTTGGTTATCTCTTCGTAGTCGGGGCTGTTGAGTGCCTGAGCGAAGATGATCACTAAACGCTGGCGGAAAGTCTGGTATCGTGCGCCCTGTCGTTATTTTTTTTTTAATTTTATTTTTTTACAAATACATAATTTAACGACAAGCTGTGTTCTGTTTGCTCCGGTTGATTTCCATCTGGTGATTTCCTCCTGAAGCCTGCATAAGGGGAGGGATTAGCTGTACAATACTCTTGAGGGTAGGTCGTGTAGGGTCTGTTGGGCTATCCGGACTCAGCGCTGGAGTCGGAGTAGTTGGCGGTGTGGGATGACGAGGATCGGTAATAGCGGGGTTGAGGGGAGCTGTCCGGAAACGTTAGATTAGATCTACGAAGGCGACAGTGGAAGGGGGTGACGGGATGACTCGAGTATTTTGAAGAAGTCCTCCGGGAACTGCACAGCGACGTCATTGAACTCCTTGGGAGGAGAAGTGTACTCTAAGACTAGTTTAACACCACAACCTTGAGCCAAGCAGGCATCTATTCTTTGTCTTGTGGACAATTTGTTCCACTCCTGCATAGGGGTATATCTTTAGACAAAGGGGATGGAGTCTTGTATAGACTGCTTTTATTAGTAAACTAGTGAGTACAAGGATAGGATAGAGATTTACGGCCCAAAGAAAGTGAACACTGCTAGAATGTGATTTTAATGCACAGTAAGATTTATTTATTGTATGCTGCTTTAGCCACTGCCGTGTTACTCGTTAACTGCCGAGCAAGTGAATCACTCAGAGCGGCCGAGCGAGCTTTTATGAGCAATAGAGATCGCTAACCTGCTAGCGGTAGCTTTGATTACAAGCGCTCGTCTCCTGGCTGCTAGTAGCGGGTACTACGAGGCGCGCGCACTTAAATCGGGCGCGGAAATTTGAATTTTAAACGCAGCGCGAATTTTGAATGTTCGTCGATAAATTTATCTGAAACGATAAGAAATAATTAGTGCAAACGAATAATTATGCTTTAAATTGATAGTTATAGTGAAGGGTAGGCCACACGGTAACTAAGTTTTGTTACTTAATACTCTTGCACAATTATACACGGCCAATAGTAATGTTCAGATAAAATCTTGAACTACTGTGATGAAAAATTTGATATTACTGATTAACTGCAATCTAATAGTTTTATTTCAATTCTCTTTCTAAAACAAAATTTCTGATGTCAAAGTTAATGTAAAGGGCTGTAATTTTAAAATGAATGTCCATGAATCGTTACACGGTAACAGTCCTTTAATCGACATCTATGACAATACAATTTTAAAAAGTAAATACTAGTATTATTTCTTAATAAGCATAAATCTTTTTTATGTGTACTTAAATTGAATTATGGTAATCATAGGTTATTGTAAATGTCGTCCATCACTATCATTTTGTATGTTTTGTATTCCACAGGAGGCAAAAAAAAATATCACTGTGCAGTAGGCCCCCTGTGTTATAAACTACATCTGCTCTTCTTATCAACGCAGCTTGCGACCGTATTTGCTATCATTTACATGAAGCCTTGTAAAATCTGTCATTTTTAAGCATTGATGTATATTTTTCTTACTATTAACAAGACCATACTTTGAAGATTGTCCTTTGTTTTCAGTTCTGGAACCCACTGTTGACAGAAATACCATATCACAAACTTATAAACAAACTTGAAAACTACTTTATTAAACGTATTTAGCCCATAAGTTATGGTCTAATTATTTACAGAAATCAATATGTGCAAATCGATTACTCGACTACATATATAAGCTACAAAATTTCTGTAGCTGGGCCGTCATTTAAATAAATAGTCTTTTTCCTCCTCACTTAATATTTTAGATCAAACATAAAATATTTTGTGTATTACTTACACAATACTAACAGCATGGAATAAAATACCAAAGAATACTTTTGTTTTAGCATCCAATTGTACAGAAGTATCTTTAACAGAAGATGAAAAATTGTTAATGGAAGGAAAAATTGTTCAAAAACTTGAATGCCGACCTCAAGGTAAATGATAATCGCCTTTCAAAATACTTCATGAAATAATATAATTGTAAGAAATTATAATTTTTCAGCTGATAACACTTATATGAAACTTAAACTCGAGAGTATCAAGAAAGCTTCGATTCCTCAAAGACAAATACAACAACTTCAAAGGGCTGTCCAAAATTTCAAACCAGTTTCTGATCATAAACATAATGTTTGTAAAAATCATACACATATAACATACATATGCGAACACACATACACATATATATATATATGTGTGTGTGTGTGCGTGTATATATATATATATATATAATAATAATAATATGCATATATTTTATTAAAACATATCGTCGTCGCCGTATGTAAGTAATTCTTTTACAAACAGGATGGATTAAGACAAAATCTGACCGACACATTTTTTACTTGGCTTAAACTTTTTTCACAGGTTCGAAATCGAAAAAAAGGTACGTATCGAAATTTTTTTTTTAATGAAAAGGATGAAAGTTTAAGATTTTCGTAATTTTTGCCTTGACCAATTTTCAAAAACTCATAACCCCGGTTCTTTTAAAGCTACAAAAATGTTTTTCTCTTTATTTTGCAGATAAAAGAGTAAACTTAGAAGAAAAAGTGTTTCCAAAAAATGTATAAAATTTTTTATATTTTTATAAACAACTGAATGTTTTCATCAATTTCAAATCCTGGCCCTCCAATATTAACGATTTCTTAATACAACCATCGTATTCTACGTCAAGTTTTCAATGCAAATCGTAAATATTATTAATAGAGAATTTATGTTTACTGGTAGAGATAAATTAATTTCTCTTGCGCGGCACGTCGTATCGGAGCACAAGTACCAATGCACGCCTCTTTTTCTAACCCCTCATCGTTTTTCTGAATAACAATATTGATTAATCAACTATTAGTCTATTTTGTCAATCAAGTATAAATTATCATTTGAAAACATGACTTCATTATTAATTAAACAAAATAATTACATGTTAGCAAATGAAATAACAATTAATGACGATTTTAATAAAAAATGTCTCAAAAACGTTAATTATCAGTAGTGAATAATCTCCTACCTAATTGTATATGTACATATAATTATAAATTATAGATTAAACCACAATCATTAACGCTAAGCAACATCTAAACTAAATAAATGTACTTCCAAGCACTAAATTTTTGAAGAGTCGATTTACTTCAATAAGAATTTGTCGTCTCACTATCATTTTTACTTTTGAATTCGGCGGATTGAGGTCACCAATAAACTTCAGATGGCAATGCAAGCTCAAGACACACTGCCAGTCACTCCCAGTTCATCTCGTACATTATTAGCAACTATTTTCTCTCTTAAAGCGTCGAAAGTTAGATTTAAAATCTGCGGTATTAAAAATGATTTATTTATAATTTTACTGCCCGCGCGAGTGTTTTTCTGAATTTTTTCTAGTAGTTGATAAAAAATGTTGTAACTCTCTTGGGATTTGTTGACTCGTCTGGACTTACGTGTCTGAATTTATAGGTTACAAAACTATCTTTGCAGTGTGCACACATCATGTTAAAGACAGATAAGGAAAATGTAATAGTTCAACTGTTAATAAACCATGTAGATAAGTAGCAATAATTTTTTTAACACTAATCCGCTAATATTTATAGCATAATGTATCTCTCTGTTTCAGGGAAAAAGCAATATAATTAAGAAATAGATCCAAAAATGGCACTGTTAGCAAGGCACTGACAAGTCATCTCGATTGTTTTTACTGGCACACACACGCGTGCGCGCGCGCATACATACACACAAATGATTGGAAAACGTTAAATACCAACATGATGCTTAAAGAGTGGGAAAAAAATAATAGGCACGAACATTCGCACCAACAAATGTTTTAATCCTTTTGCTTTGAGTGGTCACTCAAGTAAAGCACTGCGATTGAGAAAAGTAATCAAAGATCAACTACGTCAACTTAATGTGCCAATAGGTGTGCGGCATCAGAACAAACAATTCACGATTCGTGTCGTCCGTGCATCTCAAAAAGTATTAAAAAAAATAAAGGTACAGATGAAGTTAAAATTATATTAATTAGACGATATGAAGTCTATTGAGTCCATTTACTTGTTAATCAATTTTCGATGCTTATATAAACTTTTTATTCTTTGCAGGAGAAACATGAAAAAGTATCATCTAATGAAGTGAGTGTGTGTTCGATACACGAAAATACCAACTCTGAATGAATAGGGCAAATTTGAAACGTATTACAGCTAAACAATTACAAATTATCATGATTGTTTAGATTGTATGATGTGTGATGTTCAATCTACTAATTGTTTTTTGGGATTATATGATAAGTGCCCTGGTATGGAAAATATTAAAGAATTACAACAAACTTTCGATGACAATCTCTTCGAAAATGTTAAGTACGAACAGTGGGTGACACCAGACAGAAATTCACTACAAATTTCAATATCTACTGTAGATGAATTTTTACAACTTTTAAATAATGGCTTGAAAACATTACTGATACATTTTTTTTAGTTAAAAAACAAATTAAATTCTTGAATTATAAGAAGAAAAAAAAATGAACGCATTGTTATATGTGATTTTAGTAAAAATTATGTATCTGTGTTACAAAATTCTGTACAAGGTGTGCGCTGGAATAATGATCAAGCAACTATACATCCACTTTCAATTTATAGTAAAGATAATAAAGATAAAGTAAAAGTCAAAAGTTTCGATTCCATTTCTGAATGCTTACATCATAACACTATTGCTGTCCACCTCTGTCGAAAACAACCAGAGGAATTTATAAAACGAATTTGAAAGGTGTTGATAAAATAATATATTTTTCGGACGGTCCAAGCGCACACCCACTACCCACGTGCCGATACGACGTACCGCGCTGGATAAATTAATTTTTATCTACCAGTAAACATAATTTCTCTATTAATAACAGCCCCAAAATAAAAAAAAAAATTGTTCAGCTCACTAGACCATGTTTATCTTATGTTTTTTGGGTCTCTGAATTAGAATCCAAAGTCTGTTTTACTCCATCGCCCTTGAGTTTTTCATAACCTAAAAAAATTAGCCTAAAAATCCAGTTATTTCTACTAACTTTAATCCATCGTTTCTTCAGTGCAAAAAAAATAACTACTTGAACCTTAAGCCTATTGATCCAAGAAAACCAGAATATTATAACACTTTAACCTCTTAACCTCCTAACAACTCAACCCCATAACCCCATACCCCAAAAAAATCAATAATAAGCATTTCAGACTATACCGTGTTAATATTACGTTTTTAGGGGTCACTAAATTCGAATCTGAGTTCGAATCAGGAACAACGACGTGGACGTAGTAGGCGTATGTTCCCTTTGGCGTGCTTCATTAGCGTGATTCTCCTTGTCTTTCACGTCTCAGAATTCTGGATTATCGTGAGTCCCCTTGCCTCTCACGTCTTGGGGTGCTTGATTAGCGTGAGTCCGCTTGCCTCTCACGTCTCAGGGTGGTGATGGATTTTCGTGAGCCCCCTTGCCTCTCACGTCTTGGGGTGCTAAATTATCGTGAGTCCCATTGCCTCCCACATTTTTAGAATCGCATCAACTTTTCTCTTCATTCTTTGTTTTACTACATCTTTGGCTTTTCAGCAGTAATCTTCCAACATGTTTGATACCGGCATTCCATCTCCTTTAAATCCTGGTGGAAGCGGTCACCTTGTTCCTCACTATAGTCACCTAAGTTTTCTAGAAACGCATTAAGGTGTGAATGTAAGAAATGTAGTTTCAAATTCATTTTGCAACCTAAATTTTCGAAATTTTTGATGATTTATTCAGTATTCTCTTGTAATCATCAGTTTTATGATTCCCTAAGAAGTGCGTTGAAACACTTTTAAAACTAACCAACGCAAATTTGTCTATGATACAGATTATACTTAAAAACTCATTGTCGCGAAATATTTTGCGGATTTGGGCTCCATCAAAAATTCCTCCATTTCTTTTGCATCTGATACATTTGGAAATTTACTTTTTAAATGTACAAAACAATCTCCATTTTTATCTAAAGCCTTTGCAAACTCTTTCATAAGACCTAACTTTATATGTAGTTGGGGAAGAAGAACTCTAGATGGATCAACCAAAGGTGCGTAGATGACATTTTAAAACTAGACAGTTTTATTGAGATACTATGAGATTAAGATCTTTTCCAAAGGGGGTTTAATATTAAGCGGTTATTGATCTTTTTGTGTTGAAAAATTAATGGATTGAAGTTCTAAGGAAATACTAACTTTTTCGGCATATTTTACGAGGTTATTGGAAATTAGGCTTCAAATTAGAATACAACTACCTGAAAAGCGTAATATTAACACGGTATACTAAAAAAAACATTTTATTGATCTTTCCGGGGTACGGGGTTATGGGATTAATTTTTAAGGAGGTTAAGAGGTGAAAGTGTTATAATATTTTGGTTTTCTTGCATCAAAGGGCTTAGGGTTCAAGTAGTGATTGTTTGTTTTACTAAAGCATTGATTGATTAAAGTTAGGAGAAATTACTGAATTTTTGGCCAATTTTTTGAGGTTATGAAAAACTCAAGGTTGATGGAGTAAAATAGACCTCGAATTCAAATTCAGTGACCCAAAAACACAAAATAAACATGGTCTAGTCAGCTGAACAATTTTTTTTTGTGGAGAAATTACTCTATTTTCAGGCTTTTTTTTGAGATTATGAAAAACTCGAGGGTGATGGAGTAAAACAGACCTCAGATTCGAATTTAGCGACCCTGTAAAAATTAGATAAACATGGTCTAGTCAGCTGAACAATTTTTTTTTGGTGGGCTGTGTAATACACACGTTTTTTGTAAAAAATTTGACTTAGAATGCGATGGTTGTATTAAGAAATCGTAAAAGCTTAGGGGCTAGGGTTTGAAATTGATTCAAATATTTTAATTCTTTTCTAACAATATGAGACTTTTCTCTAGTTTTAAAAGAACCGAAGTTATGAATTTTAGAAAATGAGTCTCCAACGCAAAAATAACAATAATCTCAGACTTAATTTTCTCTATTAAAAAAAAAAAATTCCTCGCACACGCATCGTCTTTTTTTGACATTAAACCCGTAAAAAAAGTTTTAGCCAAATAATAAATACGTCAGTCAGAATGGTGTTTAGTTTGTAAAATAATTATCCACATAAGAATCAGCATACCCCCAGCTCTCCAATATAAGATTAGAGGTAAGATTAAATCTGTTTATCATATTAAGTCCTTACTCCTTTTAAACAATTTAACGTTAGCTTGGATATGTTTGACCCCACGTATCCCGTGAAAAATATATTAATTTACGTGATCACATTTCCACGGAGCCCCCACACAACTATAGAGGGTATGGCTAGATATATTTATCTTCCTGCAGCTTGCTACATGAAAATAAAAAACAAGGATGGATTTATTCATTCCTTACGATCCTCCATCTTTTATACAAAAATAGAACGTAAATTCAGATCCATTTGCTTCCCAACAGCCCTCTCAAATATGATCAAAAGACAAGGGTAGTTCTATTTCCCTTGCAGTTTCTTGCGTAAGGTTACATAATAGATGTTACATCTGTTTGTCACTCAATAATGTAAATTTTACTCTGGAAAAAAATTGGCAAGTGACGAAACAGAAAAATGTGCTTTTATGATATTTATCATTTTAAAACAGTTATATATATTACTACAAAAATTTTGTTAGGGTACTGAGAAATAAGTTTCTATGTCATATCAAGGTTTTAAACTGGAAATGCTTTATACATGAAAATGACTTTTGGGAAAAATAAATTTATTTTATACATAGTATTTCCATATTTTGATAGCAATATTCAATAAAACTTTATAATAGAATAAATCCTCCTTGTAAGAATATATTTTTTCTGGAGTAAAACTATCAAAGCACATTAAAAAAATTAAAAGTAATTTTTTCTTAATAGTATTTAGCATAGATGCATTTCTTTTTTGCAGTAATACTGTCATGATGTGCTTCATAAGTGAACCTGAATATATTTTACGTGCTTACTCGAGCATAAATAGTTTTAAACCAAAAAAGATTTACAAAAAAATTTTATGTTCCAATCGATTACAACGACGTGTATAGAAATTGTGTTTTCTTGTTTAAAAAGTAAATGCTTTAAGTTCGATGTCCCATTACTGGGTCATGTTATGAATCCAGTAAGCAATTACTTCTTTGATACAAATTAACTTACACTTGACGAAAGACGGTTCTTTCCCGAACGTATTGTTAAATACGGTCAATCATATCATATAGTCTATCATATAAACGTCTCATAATCGATCGCCATTTTTAACTGTCATTAACAACTTTTTTAGAAAAGAATCACTATCCAATTGGGGCACATATTTAGTTAAAAATATAGCCAAGGCCTATACAAGAAAAAGTTAGTGACGAACTAATGGGGCATTTCGTCTGCCTGAGTGACTGAGTATAAGGACATCGATCACAATTTTAAATAAAATAATGGCTAAAGCGGCGCACAGTGGGACAAAATCGCCTCTTTGTGGACAAAAATCTGGCCCCTCGCGAATTTTAAGCAAAAAAAAAAAATATATGCTGCTACTTTTAAGAGCATGCTCTATTATGTCCCACTGCGCAAATTTTGATATCACCTCACCTCAAAAGATGGCGGACATAAGAAGTCAGATAATACAAAAACCTTTGAAAAAAATTTGTTTTTTATCGGAGAATTAATACATACAGGAATTAGAGATTGCTGAATACAAATCTGATGTTGTATCTTATAAATTCAAAATGGTGAATCCAAGATGGCGGACAATAAAATTTTAAAATATGATTTTTTTACAAAAATTTGTTACAAGGGTTTTTTTTTTGGTCACTAATCTTGAATCCAGTATGAGGAATTTTTAATTTAAAATCGCGGATTGGAAATGGCTGATATACTACGTATAAAAATTTGTCAATGCACATTTTTATTTACTAAATAAGAAGTAACGCTTTGTGCATACTTCATTTATCTATCAAAATGTCAAGAAAAATTACAATCTACATTTAACTTTTAACACTGTTACATTTTTGACATTAAAAGCATCATGTTTCCAAAAACCATAACAATACAGGTATCAATATGGAAAGCTTACGTCATGAATTTGCGGCATGTTTGAGGTTAGTTTCTATAAGTGTATATTGTACCTATTAGAGAGCCCTTAGGTAAACATCATATAAAGCAGTTATGAAAAAATGCCTTTGACATTATTTGGACGGTAATAATCAATATTCTCTAATT
>JAPYYV010010736.1:0-11145 GCA_030522625.1 Copidosoma aretas | reverse complement strand
GAATGAGAGTTTGAGATGTTTTTTTATGCACTTTTTCGACTACTGAATCTTTGAGCATGGAGGTAGTTCTCATCGACCAAGAAATTCCACTTACACCAGTGACACAAATATCACACAATATTTGTTCTATAATTAGTTATAGTAAGACAATTTAGGATGATATTAAAGATTCAGAGATGGCACAAATATCTGTGATTGATGATGATACAGTAAATAATTTGGAGTCTAGTGGCAGTTTTACATTATCAAATAAGGTTGAAATAGAGTATGTTGATTCTCTTGAAGATCAAAAGATCAATGTGTATCAATCGAGTAGCTCAACCAATAATTCAAATAAGATCAACGAAGAATCAACTTCAATATGTACTAAAAGTAAATATACATATTTTTATACTTTGGCTCAAAAGTTAAACTTCACTATTTTTTATATAATTGTATTTTTTGAACGAAACCTCATTGCTGAGCAATTCTACCCCAACTGTTAGTCAAGATAAGGAAGAATCATCTTCTAAGGATGACATTAATAAAAAAACTATGAATCTCAAACAGGAACCCATTGAAAACAAAAAAAAATCATGAAGGTTGGTCCAAGCGTTATTTTTTCTTCTATATTTCTTGTACTCCATAAGTATACGATTTTCTTGCAATATTTTAATTTACTTAAAGGTGCTCTTAAACGTAAACGCATATCTGATTGTTTCTTGATACCAACTGATTATTGACCTAAAAAAAAGAGAAAATCTTGAAAAATCTAAAAGGCCTAAGAGGGTAGCCGCTGCAGCATCGAATGAGTTTTGGGACTTGTGTATTCAACAAGAAAATCAGAAAAAACAAAAGGAATGGGATGCACAAGAAAAAAAGGTTCGTCAAGCAGAAAAGAAAAGTTGTTGGATGAAAAAAAGAAGGGAATGAAAGAAGCCAAAGAAGCGACAAAAGCTATTGAGAATATAATAAGGAATTAAATGTTAAAAAATGTAAAACCGAGACAAAGAAATTTTAATAATTTTGCCTAAGTTTAACATAACTCAAATCGTTCTTTCTATAAAAATATATAAGTAATACTTGTTAATAAAATATTTCTTGTTCACAAATACAAATTTGTTTACTTTAACATTGTAAAAATGTATTATATTTACCATATATAATTTTTTTTTAATGTGTATGAGTAATTTTTTGCGTGGCTCACAATAAGGACATATACTATTGGCCAGGTGGACAAAGTAAATACAGGAGGCCCATAATATATAAAAAAAATGACTAAGCTTTTTATTCACTTAAATTTTTTTGTGAACTTTTTTTTATCATTTTTGCTCTAGGAATCTATTTTTTAGAGTCTAGCGCTTCAAATGGTACCAAAACATTAGTAGTAATTGTTTTTTTCTTCAAAATTAGTGTTTGATTAAAACGTTGTCAAGTAACTTGCCCATAATACGTTTTTTTACTTTATAAGCGTGCAAGTGTATATGGTTATTTGGTTGTAGGTACTTAAGTTGTATCATATTTTTATTTTACATTGAGCTATAGCGTACGGTTCTGTCGTTATCTTTTCATAACTATTGTCACCAGCGGTCCGTTTTATTGTTCTGAGTCAGTCTATTTATTAAATTATTTGTGCGGAAAAAATAAAAAATTTTAAGTGGATGTACAGGATCGGCTTCAGCTGCATCCGGTTGTTTTCAGCAATATTCGACGATGTTAGAGGGCTATCGTGAGGTGGTTCGTCTGTAATCGGAATTATTCGCCTGTTTTCGGCCGAGTTCGGCGATATAGTGTCTTTTGGGTGACTTCGGCCATCTTCGTCTATGAAAATAAGCATAGATCCAAAATTTCTAAGTTTTTAAATGGGGTTCGACAAATCCTGAAAATTTTCTAAGTTTTTGAGGGGGTGGCGAGAGGGGATATGGAAGATTTTATAATAAGATATATATATGTATATTTACTACGTTACTCGCTTCTTAATAGTGTTCATAGTTATTGCAAGAGTAAGTCACGTGGTATTTTGAATGTGTGCAAGCGGAAGACGATGATATTACTTTGTCTTACTCGCACTAATTTAAAATACCACATGACTAACAAACTAGGGTTAATACCGAACAAAGCCTGTAAATTAACTAAATTAATTAGTAAATTCAGCGGAGTCAACTGCCTTCATCACTGCTAAAAAAAATATGGTAGAAACTGCCAGAGTGGTATCACCAGTTTCACTATAATAGCTTTACTATAGTTCTTACAGTTGCATTAGCCATACCTCATAGCAGACGCTACGAAAATATTTGTTCAATGTACTTACTCGAAACCCGTACACTTTAGATCAATACGTAATTTGACTAAAATGAAAGATAAGCACCTATAAACAAATAACCAACCAGACTCTCCCGCTAACACTGTTTGTTGATGAATAAATTATTTAGTAATTCAGAATGTAAGCAGATTAGTCTATTTGGTATCGGAATAACAGACATAGGATAATAACACCTTATTACGTGAATTGGACAGAGCAACCGACTCATGGACATGGTGTAAAGAAAAACAAGGAGTGTGCAGACCATGATTACGTTGTGGTCTAACAAACAATAACTAAAAAATAAATTGGCTAAGGATTCCTAATTGGAAACAATGTTATTTTCATACAAAATTTAATAAGCACTACTCTTCCGTGCATCATACTTACTACATAGGTGTATTATAATTTCGATCATGATGTAGACAAGGTTTTCTAGATAGCACATGCTTTTGACAACGAAGAAAACCAATTAGATATTAGGGCAAGTAAGCTCCATATTTGTCCAACAACAAGCATGTGTTTTGATACAATGTTCTACTAATACGTCTAAAAATAACCAACTTTGTATTACTACGGCGGAAAACAAAAAACATGACTAATAGTAATACCGCGGATAAAACAGACACTGGATAGGAGACACGTACACTTTAGCCTAATACTTAATTCAAATAATGAAAAATCCACTCACCTTAAACCAAATCACCAAATCAACTCGCCCGATTACAATGTTCATCAATAAATAAAGTATTCAGAAATTCAAAATAATTTCAAAGAAAAGCATAAATATGAATTTCGCTTCTTCAACCGAAAACCCAATATACTTTAACCTTATATCCGAAGGGAAAACAAATAATTTAAGTCAAAACTATTTATTGTTTTTAATAATTGGGTTATTGGAAGAGTAGGGATATTATAACTATTTGAGAAGTAATTATCGAATGATGTATTTTTAGTCAGTCTATAAGAAAGTGGCATTAATGTAGGAAAAAATTTTGAAAAAAACTTGGGCACCCATTTATCAAGTTATACTTTTTCGGCACACAATATATGGAGATGTGGCTGATTTCGCCCCTAGGTACGTCGATGTAGCTGATTCTGCCGAAATTTGCTTGATAATCATAACAGCTTAAATTTTAAAATAATAAGACACAATAAAAATTTAAAAATTCAACGATGGAACATCATATTTATGAAAAAAATCTATTTTTAAAGTGTTGAAAAACTTATTAAATTAATTGTTTGATAGTTTATTATTGTGAATTAACAAATATTTTAAAAAATTTATAAATAAACAATAATTTAATATTGAAATTGAAAAGGAGTTACAAGCTGAAATATAGGTGGTAGTAATGTGTAGCTTACTCAGAGAGGTAGCTCGTAGTTAAGTCGACACGGTACACGGCTCGTATGCACGAGATCGCAAGTTTAAATCCGGTGGAAAAAAGTTTTTTTTTTTTTTTGGTAATTAAAAATTCATTGACGTTACATATTATTGAAGGATGAAAAATTACAAATCATTGATTTACTTATCTGCATAACGCTTATAAAGAAGTATGATTTAAATAAAATTATTTTACACATGAAAGGATGCTATCAATGGTTATCTTATATAATCCCAGAGTTATAAAAATCTGGGGGTTGACCCGCGGAGCTCGCAGGAGGCCGAAGCCACACTAGTATATATATATATTTACCACGTCGTCACACATCTGAGGGAATAATTTCCTTTGGGGTATTCCAAGAGGAACAAAATAAGCCTGAAATCAATGATATTGGGTAAAATTCGAGGGACGCACGAATGTTGAGAATTAGTTAAGCTTTTCAGCCCACTTTGCGTCGGCGCCTGAGTCATCCTGAATTCACTATTTTAAATTCTACAAATTTGATAGCAGATTCGTTATTAGCAACACAAAATCCCCTGCTTATTGATTTTCAGGCGTTAGTTTCAATTTTTTTTATATTTAAATCGAGTCAGGAGTTTTGTACAGAAAATACATTAAAATATTTTGGGTAACTTATATTCAGCTGTCCTTTGATAAACTGTATCACGCTGTCGTCGGGGATTACGACGACAGCGGAAGAGGAAAGGGGGTAATAGGGGGAAAACGACGCGTTAGTGGCACGAGAGTGGCTTGACCGCAGCAAAATACAGTAATGTGAAATCTTTAAGTTGCATACAAAGCCAAGAAATCACTGGCTACGGCCAACTCACTTGCACACGTCTACTAACGCGTAAAATACGTACCAAAAACACTGCACTTCGATAAATACTAAACTTTAATTACTTGAAGAATTGAGAGAATACAACAAAACGTTATTGAGCACACCACGCAAGTGACGTACTTTCTGCGCGCAACTTGCAAATATGGCGCGTTTATTGTTACTTGTGAATATGTGTCACACACGCGTGGCTCTCGGATATCTGCAGGGAGTAGGGTAATAGGACACGACTGCTCAACTAACACGCTACACCGTACTGCACTTTGACACCTACCGGGCTATCCTCGAATACAAGCGAGAAACTCCGCCAGGTTCCTCGGGCACGAGGATGGCAGGGCCTCACAGATGACGGTATCACAGGTCGTTGCACTACGTCAGCTTGCACGTGGTCTGCTCGGTGCTGGGTCAGTCGGCCAGCAGGTGTAACAGCTGATGTTGTCAGCTATGTGACTAGCGAGGGTCTGCCAGCACTGCTTCGCACTGGCACCGGCCCGCATGAAGCCACATCGTCCATTTCCGCCTATTTCTCGGGTGCACAACGAGGACAGACTTGAGTCCACCAGCAGGCGGCAGATAGCGTCTGTTTGCGTGTGCTCGTCATAGATATGCATTAGACATTAGCAATATCAGTATCTAGTTACTGGTAGTGCTCGTTGTGTATGTGTGCTGCAGTATTTCTATGTACGGCTGTTGGACAAATAGTATTGCAGACGGTAGTAGGGGAATAGGGCTAGATAAAAGAGAGCCACGCTGTGTATTCTACTGCCATATGTATAGCACCAATGCATGTACTCAGATACGCAACAGGTAGCAAGTCGAGCTTAGGAGGTGAATTATCTAAGAGACCCTTGACGCTGACCGTAAATTCCAGGGAGTCCTGTGACACGTAAAAACGCCGTGTCACTAATCTCCTTTTGTAAATTCTACGTCCACCATGAGGCTTGAACCCAACGCTGTTCGTACTTTGTGGTGGAGGTCCTACACCCGAGAGCTACTGAATTTATAAAACGGTGGTATATTTCGGGTGTGATGTATAAATGTTTGTGAAGTGTGATTTCTTCTTCGGGAACTTTACTGGATCAAATACGGGTAGGCACTAATTTTCCTTGTAAGTGTCATTTCATGTACTGGCGCGGTGTTGTTTGTGTCTATTGGTGTATAATATAAACAAAATATCCCTAACGACCGGTAATGTGCTCAAAAAAAAAATTATAAAGTGGATTTTAGTACAAAAACAAGTATCTTCTCAATGGTTTGAATGTTCACATTAGTATTTAAAAAAAAAATGATATTTATCTTCATATTAATTTTTGCATATTCATTATCAGAAAGATATATGATGAATAATATTATAACTCAATTTATACAATCTATTGAGGCATAGTAAGTAGAATAAAGTCGAACATTTGCGATACAATCAGTACAAAATAAAAAAATTATATTTAAAAAAGATTATCTATATGCAAGTGAGGTGATTGATTAAAAGGAAAATTTACTCTATAAATCTTGTCATGTGCGCCTCACTTGCACTCCTTCCGAGCATTACAATACGTTCCATAACGCCGGCCACTTACTTACTCGTGCCTAAACTCAGCCAATACCTTGGCTGGTAAATTAACAAAACAGAGGAGCCCGGCAGGCACGGGGTACGACATGTACTTGGCAGCCACCAGTAATTCGTGAAATTAATTAATTGTATACATTAAATATAGTTTAAATGATACTTAGATGTTGATAAACCCTGTTAAATCAAAGGTAAGTATATTTATAACCATAATTTCAGTATTAAATTTTGGAAAGAGAAAAGAAAAAGTAGGGTTGTATGAAAAAGAGGGAATGCAAAACCTGTTATAAAAACGTCTACTACTGGGTTGCTGTAGGGGATAAGAAAGGTTGAATTCTGGGGAACTCGTGGCGTCCTATCACTCATTGATCATGGCATCAGGCGCATTGTGCTAAAGTTAGGTTGCGCGTGTCACATATATGACAAAATTTCCAAGCCTGATCCTGGTAATAGTCAATAAGAGGTGATAAAGAGCGCCATGCCAACCGAAGTACTGTAATAAGTACAAACAAAAAATAATACAAAAACTAAATAAAAACTACAGTGTGGTCCTGACTTATGAAAGAAAGAAAAAAAAAATGATTCTCAACTGAAATAAAAAAAAATCATAGGCTAAAGCACACTATGTGAGGGAGAAAAGATCGATGTAAACGATATTGTTTTCTTTTTTAAACTTGTGTCTGTTTTGAACCGATGATAATTTGCATGGTTCCTAATCGTCCAATATATTTTTAAAGAAGATAAACATCGTTGAAAATCACCAAATGCTTTTACCATATGGAAAATAAATATGGAAAAACCATATGGAAGACCCATATGAAAGAACCATATCGTTTTTGTTCCAAATATCCATGTGGTTTTCTACCTAAAACCATATGGTTTTGTATTGAAAACTATATGGTTTTACCATATGGAAAAACGAAAATAAAATTTAACACAATTATTTTGGCTATGATAGGAGTTATCCGTAAGGCAACCCCAAAACTGCGGGCTTCGAGTATTTTAGCTGCAAATTTTAATAAATCATAAATTATGTAAAATTTTATGTTTTCAGCAAAAATACCTGAAGCCCATACTTTTGGTGTTGCTATACGGATGATAACACCCATTCTAACCAATAAAATTATGTTATATCTCATTTTAGTTGAAAAAAAAGCATCCGTATGGATTATTTATATAATTTTCCATATGGTAAAACCATATAGTTTTTAATGCAAAACCATATGGTTTTAGATAAAAAAAATGGATATTTGGAATAAAAACCATATGGTTTTCCCATATGGTACTTACATATTGATTTTTCATATGGTAAAACCATATAGTTCTTTTCAACAGAGCATGCCACGAACAGATGACCTTTCCTACCGCAAATCCACGTTTTTCTGGGATATTTACTGTGATATGGTTTCACCTTTGATCTAGTGAACTGAGTTATTTTTACTAAACCTAAACAAAAACCTGAATCTAACGCAAGACAATAAAATGATAAAAAGATGTTTCCACCCAGCATAAAGGCATGATAACAATAGGAAGGGCAATCAAACCTGCTCAATAGGTGGAGCGATAAGGTAGTTCAGGAGAACTGACGCTGTTCCGCGACCCATCAAACGCAGCATGATGCACACCTTTTTAATGTCATCACCACCATGACCTTACCTAAATAACAAATGACCGCTTCCTTGTTGGGCAGACGCCTTTAACCAATTAAAACCTTGTGTTAGGAAGTGCCTAGGCTTGTCTGACAAAGACAACACCTCAAGCACTCGGTTAGCGCCGTTGACCATCCAAGGGTTCTTTGACTTAGTGGGTGACCAACCCGAATCCGGTGACTTTGTGCCGCTATTTTCCCATAGCTGCTACCCCAAATGTTTGCTTCGAGTTATCGGCGATGTTTCGCCTCCTACTAACCCTAGGCCTTTCGAACGCGTTCTCCTATACCATTTGCTAACCCTCCTCCCGAAATCCTTTAAATACTTTCGTACTTCCACAATTCCAACAAACACCATGCATAGACCTTTTATGCTAATTGTGATGTTCTGTCAAACGTAAGTTTGCCCGAATTATAGCTTACAAGGGTTTGAAAAATCGAATTCCCTAACGCAAAAATAGTGAGTATATAACCGGCGCACGACGTTTTTAACATATTAACTAAATTATATACACTGTATACAGGGAAAATTGGCGAAGAAGTGATCTCTAGATGCTTAGTTTCATACAGCCTTGTCAAAACACATTCTACTACTTCATTACCAAAAGCCTCTTTTGGCCACCATGAGTCACACATTTGACAATTTTTTCTTCTATCGCCTATTCTTCCACACTTCCAGCAGTAGACAGCCTCGGGGCAATCTTTTAGCTGATGACCTGGTTGCTTACAGATGAAGCAATTTAATGATACTGCGCCCCTTGGCTTGTCACTGCTGTCCATGCTGTGTTTGAGACCCTCCATTCTTTATCTGTCGTGGCGAAAAGGGGTGCTTTTCTGCATTTGTGTTTTCGCGATTCTAATTGAATATCGTACCTGTAAGGTTTACTAATTGAAAGGGAAAAAAGAATTGAAAACGAAAGAAAAAGAAATTTTGACAATGGTTAATATTTGTAACTTAAGATCATGATTGAAAAAATCGTAGAGTAATGATATAAGAATCAACGAAACGTGAGCATATCAAAATTTATAACCGTATGTTCGCACAACAGCAACCTGAGCAGTTACAAAAATGGCTGCGGCACATTGGGCTTGCTTGTAAAATTCACAGTGAAAAACGGTTGCTGTTCGCTACGACTATCCTTCTTTTACCTGTACTTATACCGTAGAGAGTAATATATATGGTGTACTTGTGCGGTTATACGATCTAACGTCTACTTTTATATCTGCGGTATCACCTTATGCCTTAATAATGATGTGTGAAACATGAACAGAAAAGATAAGATGGAGATAAAAAAAATTATACTCTGGGATTCTTTAAAAGAAAAAGAAAAATTTATAACGCTATTGATTTGTCGGTAGTTGTTATGGTATCACTTGAATTTCAAAAAAATATCCTACCAATACATTACACATTGTTACTATCGTCAAACAAAATTTAAATATTTTTCCAAAGACGAGTGCAAAAAATGAAAGTGCAAACCGCAAAAACAAAATATGAGCACGCATGAGGAACAGCACGAGCCACGATGTTAAAATAGCCGCCAGCATCCTATTGAGCAGTCGGCCCGCGCCTCTCTGCTAAACCCCGGTACGCAGAGAGAACGGTTTCGAGCGCCATTTATCACACTGTCGCCGGGGATTACAACAGCGGATGAGAAAGGGGCGGGGGGGGGGGGGGGGGACACAAAGAAACGGCGAAAGCCACGAAATCACTGGCTACGGCCAACTTACTTGTGAGTAGGGTAATAGCTCGGTCTAAAATTATCAGCTATTTAATTAGATGTAAATTATAGCTGTAATTACAGCTATAATCATGTGTTTTATAGCTATAAATACGTGTCAGAAATAGATATAAAAACAGGTGTTAATAGCTATATTTACATATAAAATAATAGCTATGATTTTGGGTAAAAAACATCAGTGGTACGTTTTTGATGGTATTTCCATTCGCTATTCAGCGTTCGCAGATTGGAAATAACATTAAAATTAATCACTGATTTTTTTTTTACCTATAATTATAGCTATTATTTTATATGTAAATATAGCTATTAACACCTGTTTTCATAACTATTCCTGACACATATTTATAGCTATAAAACACATGATTATAGCTGTAATTGCAGCAATAATTTATAGCTGATTTAATAGCTGATAATTTTAGACCGAAAGGGCACGACTGCTCAACCAACACGTCACACCGCACTGCACTTTGACACCTACCGGGTTATCCCTTAATGATATTAATTTCTTTACGAAAAATTATTTTACCCCAACTTAAATAAAGATAAAAAGAAACTGATGATTGAAAAAAAAAATAATTACACCTTCGTGAAAATCCAAGACGAAACAAATAATAAGTTGAAATCATTTTAGTTGTAATAACGGGTCACATACATCTAATGCTATAAGTATTATTAGAAGTTTATAGTTTGTCATATTTGTCGTCAATTTGGTTTCTACATAAAGTCACTTCATAAAATTCAGTAGAACATACTCTAAAGACTTATAGTATACTGTGGAAAAATTAAAAACTTCTTTTACAACTTATTAGGTTCTATTAGTATTGCAGTAACGAAATTCTATTAGCTCTTTAATATTACAAGATAAAGATGTCTGAGTAAAAAAAAATCGTATTTTTAAAATTCAGATATGTTGATATTGTTTGTATGGAATGTATTTGTCGACTGTTGTACTTTTTCACTCAATAATCAGCCTTGATGAAGCTATGAAATTTGTTTGCAGTTGCTGACATTTTTAATGGTCAAAATGCCACGCAACTCGCAATATTTTGGAAGTCCGACCGGCTAATTCGATACATATAGAGATGGGGCAAAATACGTAGAATGTCAATCCGCGATGCCCGCCATATTGTCTTTTCAGTGATGTTGCATAGCTTGCTATTCTATAATGGCTATACCTTTTTTAATTCATACCCATATTAGGGGGTCGTAAAAATATTAATAATGCGTCATTTCGTATGGAGCACCATTTTGGACACTTTTTACTGCGTTTGACTTCATTAAGTAGCTCATATAATACTTATTTTACGGGGGTTGTAAAAATATTTGTAATCTGCCATTTTGTATTCAACGCTATTTTCATTTCTAAAACGCATAATACACGATTAGGTACTTTACGTACTGTGTCTACTAATTTGATCGACTGCCTAAAGAGGTTGTAAAGGCTCTGCCAACTCCGCGAACGACGTGCGAATTATAATGTAAAAAAAATACTCAAAATTTCGGAATTATTAGCAAAGTTTGCAACTGCTTAGCAAAAAAATTGTCGGACCTTACAGTTTTTTATAAAAAAATAAAATCCGAATCGTCCAGCGAGAGACCGAACAAGTTCATTGTATGTCTTGAGTAATTTACATAAAGCTATAATATAAATTTTAATCGTTTGCAATTTAATTGTCGATTCTGAAAA
>JAPYYV010010735.1:0-11164 GCA_030522625.1 Copidosoma aretas | reverse complement strand
CGGGACCCTCCCCCCCCCCCCCCCCGCCCCCCGGGGGGGAGGGCCCCCCCCCCCCCCCCCCCCGCGTGGACGTGACGCATGTGCGCGGGGTGTCCTGCTGGTACATACGTACAGGCCAGTGCGTATGGGTGCACTTTGCACGCTGATCTTTTGGTGCTGGCTTTTTGGGTCCTACTCTCTGTAAAGTTCGTCAGCGCTGTACGTATAGGCAAGTCGGCCGTCGATTTTCTGTCGTGTAAGACGAGACAAAATACGCGTCTGGTATTTTTTCATGATCCATCCGACGGACCAAGCGGGATAAAAATGTTTTTTCCGATGCAACATCCCAATCAGGACAAACGTACCCCACTCGACGCGAGTTGTGTAACGGACTTGGTGCGGAGAGACTGAAAGGAGCCCCGCGTGTATTGCGCGGGGGAGTTGGGTGTTCGTCAACCGAGTATCTGTCCGAACTATGTGGGAGATTTTCAATAGTCGCGGACGCTGGGCGAGAAACACCGAGCTATGTATGTACGTAATAGGTGCAGCAAGGGATGATCGGATCACCCGGTGTTTTCTGATCGAATTTTTTCGGGATCCGCCGATGCATGGTGTCGGATTTTCTTTTTATTCTTCCCCGACAAACACACGATAACCGGTTCGATCGATGGAAGAGGAAATCTCGGAACACACTTCTGCAGCGACAATTACAGTGCAGGTTACATCCACCGGGTGTATATGTGTAGTCGGGCGTGATCGCGGCACGGTACAGCGGGGCATCAGTGCTGGGACAGAATAGAGAGTTGAAAAAAGACGATGGGGCGGAAGAAACAACGAAGATGAGCCCGAAGGTACAGAGGAGGAGGGAAGGAGAGAAAGATCGCCGCGAGAGTGAGTTACGAGCGTCCCGAGGATAGACGCCGAGGATTCCCGACACGTTGCACTCGCTCTCCGTACACGTAAGACACACTCTGCCCTCCTCTCCCTCCCTTCTGGTCTTTTTTGCGCGCTGCTGCTTTGCCGCAGTGGTAGTAGTACAGGCTCTCCCTCTCGCCGGTCCGCTCTGTATGCGCGCCACGCGTGACTTCGTATATTGCACTTGTCCCGAGGAAGGGAAGAAAGCGAAAGAAACGCCAGCAACGGTAATTTCGCTGCTCGAAGATTTCTCGGGCGTACTCGCCCCGCTGCTTCTTTTGTCTTTGCACCCATATACTCCGAGGGGGGCGGGCGGGAAATCGCGTTTTTCGCCCGACGCGGGCCGCGACTCGCTGCAGTGGGGCTTCGGTCGAGTCGGTTGGAATAATCAGTTTTGGCGTAGCGAACGAAACACCCCGAGACATTCCAAGTCTGCACTGTAGTATTGTGTTTTCGTGAATTAAGTAAGATTATAGTGCACCAACACAAACGACGATTGTACAGCGGACACTAGGTGGGGGTACGTTGTACGAAGAATTGTATATGAGATACCTATTTTTTTTTTTTTTTTTATCAAAAACCACAAAGTGTCCGTGCATTTGGCAAGTAAGCGCCAATTAACGATGTTTCATCTCCCATACTTACTGTCGCAAGCTTCGGTTGGGTCGATCGAACGGAGCTGGATTCGAATGACCGGAAAGCGCGGGGAATCCCAGATCGTCCAAAGCGGGTAAACCGTGCCGCGACAGCGCCGCGCGCCACTCACGCGTGTGAAACCCAGAAACAAGCCACCGCGCGCGCGTGTATTTTTCGGCATCTAATACGAGAGAAAGTGCAGCGCGGCAGATTAAACGATTGAAAATCGCGCAACGCCACGACGACAACGCACAATGGGAGCGCGTCGTCGAATTCAATTTGTGCGCAATCGCGCTCGCCCGAGACTGTACGTTGTGCACGTTGTGTGCATGTATTTTAATACGCGTATGGATGCGCTCCGCGCGAATCGTTGATTTCCGGTGCACGTGGAGGCATTCGCGAGTTTAAATCGAGTCTAATTTTTTTTCGGGGGGACGCTCGCGAGAAAGGCTGCAGGCGCCCGTTGGGATGTATGCACTGTACTGCGAACGGGAAGAAGGGGGGATGAGCGCGTAATCGCTCAAAATGCCATTCCGCTTCATTTCACAGTCGACGCTCTCTTTATCCTCTTGATATACGTGCATGTACATACGTATGCATATACACGTGGCACGTGTACATGTAAAAGTTTTCCATTGCACTGGAGTCGAGGGACGAAATAAAAGATATACATACAGATAGTGCATGGTATGCATGCGGGTGTATTTTTGTCGCGATTGTCACACTTGACTGCAGAGCACTTCTGATACGCTAATGTGTACGAACGATTTTGCGGAAAAAGAATTTATTGTTATGGGGTGCTGGGAAATATTAGAATACAGTTTTTAGTTCGGCTTCCGAACTATAGGGACTTTTGTTCAGTTTGTTGGTAATATTGTGTAATGAATGAGAAAAATCTTGGCTATTAAAAAAAATCGTAAGCAAGAATATTTCTTTCCACGTGAAAATTGGTCACATTCGATGATTCATGTGTAACTTTTGATCGCTACGTTGGTTTTCAATTCAACATATCTCATCTAAATGCTCTTTTCATGTTCTTCTTTTTATGCATGACTAATTTTTTACTCGACCCTGCTCAAGAAGCCACAGTGAGAAGAAGTTCGATTTGTAAATATTATTAACAAGTTGTGAAAATTTTTAAAGTCCTTTGATTAGTATCACATCTGCTCACGTAGGATTACATCAATTTTTCTTGTTTATTATATAAATCCAGGGGTGCGAAACAATTAATTTTTTGATATTTTTTAACCATGTAATCAACAATTTATTTTGATGATTTCACATTATTTTTATTTTTATCTAAATGAGTACAAAAAATGTTTGTTGCAAATATATAAAATACTCCTACCGAAGGCACTCAAAGTTATATATCTACAGAGAATCGTTTGCCACGATCGGGTAACACGCCTGCAGCGTCTGCACTCTGCATGCACAAGAGTCGGTAAGTTATCCCGTGTGTTCTCTACAAACAGTCACGAACGATCGCGAAACTATCGCTTACAGGTCGAACAGTAAGTAATTCGAAAAATACATCCCCAAGAGGTGATGAGACACTTGAAGGGCTAATTCAAATTATGCTGGAAATCGACACTATTTGTAATATAATTTTGATAAAGACAGGTGTTAATTTTTGGAGGTAATAGTCACATTATGTATAGTTCTTTTATAAATCAGTTTCTCGTTTATGGTGCTAGATCCAGAGGATTAATAAATAAATAAATAAATATAAAGAGCTCACTTTGCACGAGATGTGTCAGCATATTTGGAATTGCAGCCAATATAAATTACAATTGGTAAAAACTAACTATTTTATGTCCTTACACTTTGTATGTACAGTAAATAAAAATTACTTTGTCCTGGAAAATATAATTATAAAATATTTACGATCGTTTGTCATCTATCGTCAAACATCGTTGCCGAAACACTTGCTTCTGAACTCCAAGTTATACTCATCCTTCTCTTTATAATAAGATTTCGGCCAGGTGCACGTGTAATAGTAGCAAACACCGTGCCCTGCCTTTTCGAAAAAGTCCGCGTCAAGAAAAGCCTGCCGATCCGAACACACGGGGTTCTTTGCCTTTCGATATTGACCGCTCGTACCATCCGAATTGATCCTCAAAACGGTCACTTCAAATTCGGACGTTGCGCTATTTCCTGCGTGCACCAACAGCAGCCAAAAACCACCGTCAGCTGCATTCCTCATCTTGATCGAAGCGACGTCCCCCCACTCGAACGGTATCTTGATATCGAGTTTCGCGTTTCCCGCGTGATCGTGCAGAAAACACTCAATATTCGATTCGTACATTGGCAACCGGCACAGGCCAAAGTTTCCATGGGCTGTGGATGATGCGAGTAACGATACTCTCATGTCGATCTCGGTTATCGAGTAGGAGTACGGATACTCGCGCAGAACGTCTCCTTTGAGACTCATAAGTGTCCTAGCACCTTCTTGAAGAAAACGGGACGAAACGAAGTAGGCTCTGATCGTCGAATCCGGGGCTGACCTGATCGGAAGCACCTTCATGGAAGCCTCGTAATGCATTGGCAGAGGTGTACCTGAAATTTTTTTTAAAATTATTTACGACACGAATCGAACGGATAAATGGATTATCGATAACCCTTAGCGCGGACTCGTGTTTTAAAAACGTCGAAAGCGAAACGTTAAAGGTTTAAAAAACGTGCTGTGAGCGTTTCACAAACGTTAAAGGTTTCCGTTGCTTGTTGTAGTTGAAAATCACGTCAGAATACCTTGCGCACTAGTTTTATTGCAAACGATGTGTGAATTGATTTTTGATGACAAGAAGCAGCGAACACCTACAACGTTTTTTAAAACGATTATAAAAGCGTTTGTTCAACTTGTTCAAAAATATTGAGAAGTATTGTTTTCAAAGATTTTACAACTTTTTCAAAACGTGTGCGCTTGGGGAACTTTAGCCTTCATCACCTGCGTTGAAACTCCGGAGCTTGGAGTTGTAAACCAAGCTACACCTTTCTTGAATACCGCATGACTTTTTGTCGCGAAGAAAAAGGACGAAAGATCCATTGTCGTACGACAGGACGTTCACGCTACTGATCGCATGAATCGTATAATCTGCACTGTCCAGGTGGCCATACAAGTCTCTATCTATTCCCTCCGCATCGACGCCTGTCTCCGTGATATTGCAGTCCGACATTTTTACTACGTTGACCCTCAGATGCTCCTTCTTGAACTCAATGTGTGGGTAGAAGCTCCTGCGCTGTCTGTGAGACGGTCCTGCGACCTCCGACTGTTTCCAGATAAAGACGACCTCGTCGTCGCCAACTAGCTGCAACGTGTATTTCTTGTAATTTTTTGCGTTTGTTTTTTCTTCGAACCATAGAGGAACGGCACACGTTTTATTCCGTACCGATCCATTTTCGCTCACGGACTCGAGCGTAATTTGGCACGTTTTGTTGGTTGAACTGTCGCTGAGGTCGAAGCGGTCGCACAGAGCGTACAAAAGAGTAACGTTTTCGCCGATTTTGTAATTTATTACAAAACTGTGATTTGGGTGAGATACGTGCCTGCTGAAGTTAGCAAATGTTCCATCCGCCTTAACCGATCCTTGGATAAGCAGGAACGCCGAAACCACAATTGCCACTCTAGTCGATGACATTTTTAGTACTGCGATAGAAAACGATTCGACGTGTACAGAACGAAACTTATGAGTTACAAAACAGCACTACATAAAAATTACGGACACGATGCTCATGGCTCGTCTGATCGTGACAGAATAATACAGCCAATCTTTATGCTTGCGTTATAGGGTGTGATATAATATAGACATGCTCGGATAAAACAAGCCAGCTGCAACATAAGCAGCCACAACATTTTCAGATTATATTTATGTAACAGCTGTAGAAAAAAAATACGGGAATACCACGTGTCTTTTATGTAAGCAAGTGAAATACGTGATGGAAACAATATCGCTCTTACGAATTCCCGGGCTAACTTCACAATAATAGCACACAAAGTTTTGAAAACGTTGAAAAATATTATTGTACAACCTTATGACTTTTCGAAATAAGATTATAAAAAAACGTTGTGAATTTATGTACGCACTACTATATGCAGCCGAATTAGATGCTACTAGTACGTGCAGTACTATAGGGATGACAGCACCTGAAATGAGGGACTATAAGTTATTCTACTGTAATGTTTAGCAATGCAATCGAATGTATCGTTTTATTCATTCAATTAATTATAAGATTACTATGAAATAGCTCAGTTCTCCATTTTTATCGTGGTGTGGTTATCCAGATAATAGAGTAAAAAATTTATTTTCAGTCACAAATAGCAGCGGACATTTACAACGTTAATAACACTTTTTAAAGTTTTACTAACAACGTTTTGAAAACGGTGTGTGCTACTAGGGTAATTATTTGTGTTTAGAAATATAGTTGAAATCATAACCACTTACTCACAGTATAGCACAGAACAGGTTCTGGATCCGTCCAAGTGAGGGTTGTTCGCCAAACGTAAGCTCAGTGTGGTCCCTAAAACGGTACCTTTCATACAGTCGGGTAATCGAGCTGTTAGCCATGTTGTGACACAATAGATTTGGTGAGAGAAGATTTTTTAGAAGCTTCTCATGACCCGTGGCCAAGTACGAAGTCTCCACCTATCAAGTTATGTTTCTGGAGTGTTATCTTAACCACTTAAATGAGGCTTTGGGAGAGAGAGAGAGCGAATCCGGTTTTCCATTATCTTATCTTATTCCGACTTTCTTTACGAAAGTAATTGTACAAAAATTGTGTGCTCGCTTTATTGTCTCAACGGTAAATTTTATTGGGCGAATGATGTACAATCCATCAGTACCCTGTAGAATCAAGCCGTTGCGCGGAAAAGAATGGAAGAAATCGGCCGACATAATAGTGCGGCTTGGTTAGCTAATTTTTACACATGTTTTCACATTTATTTGGGTATTGGGTTATCACGTGCTTTGCAAGGAAGTTGTTTTCTCGCGAAATAATGAGGTAGTTTTAAGGTATGCTGGGTTCACATCGAGCTATAATATTATTTGCTTGAATTTTGGTATAGTACATCGAACGATTTCGATTTCAACGTACAAACTTATTAGACATGTATTATCGGTATTGATTTGTCGCATTGCTGTTCCCAGTCGTTAGGTTGATTAAGCTCAAGGTTGGCGTCACGTATGATCAAACTGTTGTAACATCAGCCTATTCAGAAGCGCATTTATGGTCATTTTAGGTCTGCGAAAAATTCGTAACCATTGCCATGAGGGATGCACATGAGGGTCTTGTTTAACTAAAATAAGACTAATTATTGTAACGTTCAGAAGTTTCATGAGAAAAGTAATTTTTTTGGTGAGTTGCCATCTATTATTTTCGTCCACTCTCACCGACATTTGGAATACTTAATAAAAGTGAATGACTTTCGCGATTACCGCTTTGTCTGATGACGTTTTCGGCAGTTAGTTGTGTACAAAAATTTGAACATCAGATTACTAAACTATTAGAATCGATGTGATATGATTTCCGAAACAATGCTATATGAATAGGTTGGGCTTGGACGCTCTCAGCCATCCTCAAAATTATAACGCATGTATGCTGGATAAAAACATAATTTTTAGATGGTGAACGAAACGTGTATTTGGTCAATGTAAATAGCATCAACCGTCTCCGCATAATTATGGCCACCAAGCACAGTTACCTACTTATGTAAGAGTGTTAATGCACAGACGGTTCAATTGACCGACTAATTAGAAGATAAACATTAGCAGTGGAAGTCGACATAGAAAGAAACCTCGGGTAACCTTGTAAAGAATTGACAAAACACATTTTTACGGTTAATTATTTCGTAAAAATAAAAAGGTAATCGGGTGTTTCATGATACGAAGAAAAGAACACAAGAAATACGTATAGTGCAAGAAAGAATAGTAAATATTTATTCAAAGACGTACAAATGGACATATCCACATTTATTCGTCATCAACATAATTAAAACATTGGCTTGTGGACATCAAATTGTATTCATCAGGAACAAAGTATTCAAAAGAGTATGTGTTTACCGGCCCATGGCATGAAACGTAATAACAATAATCATATTGTTCCTTCTCGAAAAAGTCTACATCAAGATCGGATGGTCCGAAGCATCTGGTATACTTCTTCTGTTGAGTTCTCTTGAACGTACCATCAGAGCGAACCCTCAAAATTTCAACCTCGAATTCAAACTCCGTCTCATCCCAAAAGCGCACCAGCAAAAGCCAAAATCCTCCGTCAGCCGTATTTCTCATCTTCATGTGCCGCGCATTTGCGTTTTCTAACAATGTCGAGAATCCATATTTCTTCACTCCCGTGTAATCGAACAGGGAACAATCGATCAGTGCGCTACTCCGTTCTTGCTGACATAGACCAAAGTTTTCGTGTTCAAGAGATATGGCGTGATTGACTACTCTCCGCTGATTAAAACCAAAGACGTGAGAGTACGGATAGCTGTACAAAACACTGCCTTCGGGACTCACAAGTTCAATTGTGCCGTCGAAACTTTTGACGACGTAAGCCTTGATCGTCGAATCCGAAGTTGACATGATTGGGAATATCTCTGCCGAGAGTGCCGAGGAAGCTTTTTCGGTTAATGACAGAGTAGTACCTAAAGAAACAAGTAATTTCAATAAAAATTAAAATCATACATGGATTCTGGTTCAACCCAAAAAATCAACTACATTTTACTATGTCCGTTAAGTGTAGGTCGTGAAGAAATATCAAAAAAACGTGTTTTCCTCTAAATAAGTAAGTACATACGCAAATACAGAAAGTTACAAAAATCACTAATGACGTTATTTTCTGTAGATATAGTGTTAGTATATAGTTTTAGTATATGTGTCTATGTACTTATCAATATAGATGTATGAAGATACCATTCTGTTCGGAATCGCATGAGCTTCTTCACGTTATTTTTGTATTCTTACATCACTTCACTTAATTAAAGTATACTATTTTGTGTACATAACAAAAAGATATGTGCTCACTTTATAAGCCAATGTTGATACAGCATTTTTTAACAAGCTTTTTCTTGCGATTTTATTCGTGTATCTTATATGCGATTTGAAAGGAGAATACATTATTATACTCAATAAACTATTTCTCAAAGTGTAATTTGACTCCATTCCCAATTATTTTAGTTGATTATGTTTAGGTTAAACTCACAGTGAACGATCGAATAAATCATTATTACACTATTACCTTTAGTGAAACTGAAACCTTGCAGTCCAGAGTCATGATTTAAACTGCATCTCCGATTCGGACCACACAATTCCTGATTGCGTACAAAGAGGGCAAAGGATCCATTGTCGTAGCTAAGGATGCTCAAACCGCCAAAGGTTCCATTGTCGTACCTCACGATGCCGATACCGCTGAGTAAAAGGGGAGCAGATTTGTCTTCCGTTCTCTCATCAATAGAGATGTCCATTTCCTTCATCTCACATGATGACATCTTTACCAAAACCACTTTCAGAGACTCCAAATGGTACCCCAAGCTTTTCGGCTCCTCACCCTCCGACTGTTTCCAGATGAAAAGGACCTCATCGTCGCTAACTTGCTGCAGCTTGTATTTTCTGTAATTAGCTCCGTCTGTTTTTTCTTTGGACAATATTGGAACAGAACACTCTTTAGCCTGTACTACTCCAGTTGCGCTCACAGACTCGAGCGTAATTTGGCACGTTTTGTTTGTTGAATTATCGTTCAGATTGAAGCGGTTGCACAGCGCGTACAAGAGAGTAACGTTTTCGCCGATTTTGTAACTTACTCTGAAATCGTGATTCGGATGCAATATGCGCTTGGAAAAGTTTGCAAACGATCCATCTGCCTCAACTGATCCTTGGATGAACAGGAATGCCAAAATTGCGATCACTACTTTAGTCGATGACATTTTTGTGATGGAAAACAATTTGACACCCACAAAAGTAAACTTCTGCATTAAAAAAAGCACTGAGTAAAAAAGTACGGCCGTGATGCTCAGGCTCGTACAATTACGTCTGATTTCAAGGGAATAATACAGCCTCTTTATACTTGGCATTTTGACCATGACATAATAAAAGATGTACTTGGATAAAAATCCCAACCGTAAAATAAACAACGTAATTCCCAGATTTACGTTATGTAGCTGCTGAAACGTATCCACCATATGCCTTGATATGAGTTAATAAGAGTGTAGAAAAGGAAATTACCGAGATTAAAGTCTTAAAGCTACGAAGTAAATATTATTCAATGATAACAGCAGCGAATTATTAGGTACTCGCACTGGAGTAAGCAAAATATTATATTTTGGACAAGTATCTTAGTTCAGCTCAATTTTGCAAAACAAGTGATGTATAGAAGCTTTAATGTTTATAACTTAATTTCCTAACTCTTGAAATAGTGATTTTAAACAATTTTTTGATGGTTATTGTATGTGGGTGGTATGTCTATTTTTGAGATGACTTAGTAAACTGAAAAATCTTTCAGTCAAGTTTACAAACTTGAATCCATGGTATCATCATTATCATCGTTTTTTAGGTCATTCAAAACAATTTGTTAGTTTTTTAAGGTAAAATCTTGCAAACTGATCTGGAACCGATTTTTCTCGACCAAGAAGGTGAAATTTGGTATTTATATGAGACTGGTGACAATCCAATATGTAATACTCAATTTTGAAATATTTTCAAAATAGCCGCCACCACAAAATAGCGGATTACCGTTTTCTTTACAACCCAATTAAATGCATGTCAAACAAAAGAGCATGACAAATAGAATCATACATGATGCCGTTAAAAATTAAAAATGGCGGCCGACACAAAATGACGGATTATCTAATCCTTCACATTCCCCTCGACAGAGGTATCAAATGAAAGGGTATGCAATAAGCTATGTTACGTTATTTGAAATACAATATGGTGGCTGACACAAAATGGCAGATTGGCTTTTTCTTTACAACCTACCGACATGGGGGTATCAAATAAAAAAATAATATGACAATCAGAATACAAAACGCTATGTCGCGGCATTTAAATCAAACTTGGTAGCCGACACAAAGTGACAGAGTTCCTTTTCTTTAAAAGCCCTTCCCCAAACTTGGGTATAATAAAAGAGAATTATGGGTTTCGACCCCTTTTTTCTAGCGTTAAATGTTTCTATCAGAAATCAGTAGGAATAAGGATCCCAAAAATTTAGGAATTTGGCAGAATGTTGTATAAAATAAATTATACGGAAAACTTTCAATTTACATTTGTTGATCAATATTCATCTTGTAAATCAGCATACAATTGAAATAAATTGATCAACGATGTTCCAGATAAGATTATCCTGGTGGAAATTTACTACATTTGCTGGCTAGCACTTAACTATCGACTTAGAACCTGTACCGAGAGAAAAAATGTGCGTTTAATCTACGACCGCGTGCCGTGCAATAGAGAACTTGCATGTTTTCTCAATTATTTTTTTTTTCAGTAATAAATGGTTTGCTAAATACGCTTGCAAAACAGTTTTTTTTTAATGGTGTAATAAATTTACAATAATTAAGGGGGTCCTTAACATGTTACTAAATACCGAAGCATATGTCAAATGGTAACCGTCTGCTATAATTACCACTCGTTCTACGTACAACATACTTTTT
>JAPYYV010010734.1:0-11164 GCA_030522625.1 Copidosoma aretas | reverse complement strand
TATGTCCTGAAGAGGCCACCTTGAGTGGTGAAACGTCGACAATCGTCATGAAATAAAGAAATATACACTCCAAAATTGGCTTATGTTTAATTATTGAATCATATTTTATTTTGTTGAATAAATCACGTCAACTTTCTGTGCATGTGCCAGGGTTTGGACGGAGGCCGATCAGCATAAAGGCCCTCTTGCGAGCCCTGGCACATACGCAATTAGTTGCCGTGATGTATCAAATAAGACTACTATGACTATTTAGAGTTAAAAAAAACCTTGCAGGGCTGTACTACGATTTTTACCTCATTCTTTGTATATTTAAACAAGTTAGTACTTTTTTTTTAACGTATTTTTGGTCTTTTTAATTTATTTTCATAGTAAGTACATCTGCATGTGAGTTGATCGTAAAGTATACTTAAGGTTGTTCTGTGAATATCTTGAAAGTATTAAGAAATTGATGAAACTTTTTCTACCGAGATTAAAACACATAAAGTCTGATTCTGTAAAGTTTCGGAAAGATTCTGTCGTTAGAAATTAGGTTCTCAATTTTCGAAGTTAACCAAAACCTGCTTGGCTCCCATAGGAGCCTATGTATTATGACGTTTACTTCATAAATTATTAACTTAATTTATAGCAACAGAATCTTTTCCAAACTTGGCATAAATACTCATAATATGTTTAAGTTTCACCAAATAAATTTGCATCGAGATCTTAATTTTTTTCAATGTCCATAAGAATAACACTACGAATTTTATATATTTATGTAGGTATCTACAGAACGACCTTCATATAGGTACAAGCTGTACAGAACAGAGCACATCAGCAACAGAACCATAAATAATGCACTTATTAACAAAGAAACTTTATGACGGAGACAGTCAAACTTATGTTAACAGGAACTAGCATTCTTATGGTGTACGGTAACGATCGAATAGTCTCGCTTACGGCAAGCTAACGAGCATTGGTATATACACCAGTACCAAGATTCTTCTACTTTGGTGATATTCATTGATGGAGCCTCGAGAGTCACAGCAGTATCGGAAAGTTCTGTGTCTTATTCTACAATCTTTTTTACTAATTATTATCATGGTTACCATATAAAAACTTCTTTTTATGCGAGCATGGTTCTATATTTTGAGTTTACTCTGATTTTTTTTGTTTTTCGTAAAACATGTGGTAATGCAATATTCTAGTGCTCAAAAAAAAGAATAATATTGCAAAATTTTGTAGAAAACACATCGATAAATTTGTGAGGATGGCCTTTGAAATTAACTAATTTCATTTTACTAACATCTTATCATCGTCAATTTAAATAAAAACATCATGATTATGAATGAAAGTATTTTTGAATCTTCAAACCAATACTAGGTAAGACTTTTGAATTTATTCTAAAAAAAACGTTATTGATAAATTTTCCTTTTATATTACGACAATTTTCGAAAAAAATAATTATTTTCATTTACTTTGTAACACACATAAAAAATTAATACTTTAGCAGAGTTCAGAAGTATGAATCAAGATCAATTTTTCAGATTCACTCATAATGGAGACTTTGCAAAAGAATGTGCATAATTGTGCTAGCTGTAAAAAAATTTTTTTAAATTAGCTGGTCCTGAAAAGTTCATTGAAATTGAGGAATTTGCCAAAATCGTATCGGATGTTTTGAATTATAGTATAAGAGCCGGGGATGCTTTATGTCTAAATTGTTACAGTCAAATGCGATTCCTCATTTCAAAAGATAAAAAAGTGAATTTACTACAGGAAAAAAAAGAATCGCAATCGTCCACAGCTTTGTCTTTCTCCACTTTTTTACGAACATCTAATACCGACTCAGTCTTTTATTCACCTCTAAGGAAGAAAACCGTTGATGAAGAAATAATAGAGGTACCACTGAGACGACTGATTTCAACTTATGATTACTCTTTTCTGTGTGGTGAGCAGTCTAATACTATCATCGTTCCATTTAATACTCATAAACAAGTCTTGATTGAAAAAGATATATTTATACTACGCGAGGATCGTTGCTGTCCCTGTTACCTGATTATTAAAAAAAATTGTGTTGATGAAATATAAAATATTCGTGTATCAAGTTCGAGGTAGGTAAAAAAAACACGATCTCTTAAAAATATTTGATTTCATAAAAATATCGTGTGATTCTAATTTAACTAATAAAATTAGTGACTTTTCACTCTGTGGCGAAAGGATTTTCATGCTCCTAGGATTTAGTTGGAAACAGCTGATATCTTTGCAAGAATTGATGACATAGCTAAGAAATTCAGAAAATCGCTTAGGAATCCAAGCATATGTTGTATTTTTTATATAACTACGTACTGGGAATTCAAACGAAATTATTTTATCCATTCTTGGACTCGATCGCCCTTAAAAACTGTCTGATTTTTGCACAAGAATTCTTCAGGCATTCGAAAAAGATGTTCTTCTTACTCGATTTGGACTTTAAGCTGCTAAGAGAGATGAATTATTTAATCATCGTACAACTGAAATAATAAAACAATTCCATTATATAGATGATAATCAACTTCTTTTAATAGCTAACGGCACTTACATACGCCACCAACGAGGTCAAATACCTATAACCAATGCAAATCATACTCTGGACAAAAAAAAGGGCCTTTGTATAAACCATTTACACTTTGCACTACTAACAGCTATATAGTTGATTTACATGATCCTTATTACGCTGATGAAAATGATGCTACAACACTAGCTAAACTTTTAGTGGAGTCTAATGATTTGCGTTCCTCATTAAAACGAAATGACGTATTTGTTTTAGATAGAGGATTTTGTGATATTATTGGAGAGTTGAAAGAAAAAAATCTTCATGTTCTTATGCCATCTTTGAAACGTCAGAACAAACAGCTTACAGCTGCCAAAGCTGATCACTCCCATCGAGTTACAATGAGTCAGTGGGTAGTCAAGGCAGTGCACGGTACAATTGATCAACAATTAAAATTGCTTTACCAACGATTAGACAATACATTGCAACCCAAAGTAAAAATTTATTGCAAATTGCTTGTTTTCTGGTATATACCTATGGAAAACGGTTCTCACATGACATAGTTTCAAATAAAGCAGTACTCTACAGCGTCATGAAAGCAAATGATGTAAATACACTAGCAATAGTGGCCAAAACTAGAAGGTAGAGTAGAAGGAAATCTTTATTTGCAAATCTTTTTCTAGCAATGTAGATTATTTTTCCGAAATGATGAGACAAGATTTAAAGATTTTGATCACGGGCTCGTATCAGCTACAACAATCTGTTTCATATTGAGCAGAGTTATTAAATGATGTTGGAGACCTGCAGGTTAAGTATTTAAAACAAATTGCCGATATCATCAAAATACCAGTTCAGTCTCGACATACAAAAAAAAAAGGTGTACAATTGTTATATTTATTATCGTCTCCAATCTATTGGTAGCAGTGGAGTAGTAAGGTAGTATTGTGTCATGCAACATTATGAGAAACATAGGCGCTTGTTCTTATGTTGCAGAGAGTATTTATTATCATTCTCCTACTAGATATTTACCGCGAATAATACGGCCAGCAAAAAAATCAAATATAATTTTTGAGGAAAAAATATGATACCTCAAATGAATAAAAATAGTGATAAAGATTTATATTATCTCATTATTTCTCATTTTAAAAAATAATTCATTTTTTGGAGTGCAATTTTTTTATTAAAATTATTTTTCGACGTTTCGCTGCGCACAGACAGTCTCATCATGAAAAAATACTGTAAATACAAAAAATGAAGAGAAAGACAAAATAATCAGCTATTGAAAACATAGCATCCTGACATCAGCTTGGTCGACACTTATCGCGAAAATCATGTGTCCAAATCACATGTCCACTAGAATCCATAATAAATAAAGGAAGTTGGTCAATGAGTAGGACTATGTCATTATTAAAATATCATTTTACGAAGTTGTCCAATATGCAACCTCATATTGCTATTTACAGGACTATCTTTTAAAAATTGCCGTCGTGCAAAGGATGAATAAGTAATTAATAAATAAGTTCCATTGGTAGACTAAACAATTTATCTGATGTAAAGATAAAAACCTAATGATGTTGAAAATTCCAACCAGTTCATACCTTATCTTTGATTGAATCAGTACCAGGACAATTTGTTGTATTGATTCCAACATAGCACAAAACAATTCTAAAACGTTTAATTCAAAACTTAAAAATGTTTTTCCCAAGAGCTCAGGAACGCTTCTGAAATGCCATTAAAACCGTAAAATGTCAGTTACTGATCTCAGCAAAAGTTCACATGAAATGTCTTAGAAACTATTTCGGAATGTTTCTGAAACATACCTGGATTAAGTGCAAATTAAGAAGAAAAAAAAATTATTATTATTATTTTAGCAATACCTAAATCCATGAAAAATAACCGTAAGAGTATCATAGTTTTTATAACACGGTTTTTAAAGTAATTGTTGTATTGAAAACTTTTAATAAGTGGTGTATATACGTCATACATAATTTATGATTTATTTAAAATTAATTTAAAATATCTGCTAAGATTATCCCTCTAATCACAATATTTTATGGTAAAAAATAAATTTGCGCACGTACAAGCGTGATTTTTTTTGTTTAACAACGATAGTTGCATTATCATCGCTTTTAAAGTAGAAATAACTTTTTTGGTAAATCATTGCAATTATTGCTCCCAACATTTAGTGCCCGAACGTAAATTCTATAATTTTTGAAAATTGAATTTTTGCGCTACACTTGCGTCGAACTAAAAAGTACGTTAAGCTAACCTAACCGGATATCGTAAGGTATACGCACTACGCACATGGTCTGATAAAGAAACTTGTTTACGTCCATGCAGTGAGCAGTGAACTGCGATGTAATAGGTAAATAAACGCAGTGCAAAGAATCATTTAAGTATCAATTGTGAGATATGCCGTTTATTTAACACACAAAAAGTAAGTAAATGTTCACGCAAATATGTTGTTATGTGTTCATTACTGTGCTCGTTAGATATAAATTATTAAATGATTAACTGTGTATTGTGTAAGCTGTGTGAGTGCGCACAAGTAAGAAGTGAAAAATGATCAAAAAAGATTACTTGCTTTTGTTGCTAAAGCTTTGCTACTTCTCATCTCTTGGTCTGGGTTATCTGCATGCATTTGGGATTGGTATATTTTTGCCTACTCTGCTGTAATTAAAGGTTATCTGTCAATTAAAGCCTAGCATGACACTCCTTGGAATTCTGACATATTCCAAATTCCGACATGGGCATCAAATCATTTTTTTATAATTTTTCCTTAACTGTGCTAAATATATCAGATAGAGATTTAAAGCTTGTTTTTTAAAATTAACTCTAAAATACAAAGAACACAGAACTCCATTGAAATCATTGAATTCTTTTTATGCACAATGAATTTTCATAAGTAATTCTAAAAAGGTTTTTAATATACCTGATAACGTATTTGTATTTTTCATGATTTCTTTTCATTGTAGTTCAAAAATCACTATGAATTATTATAGAAACAATTTATACAATGTTGCATCTCCTATGGCTCAGGGTAATTTTTCATTCATCACACACACCTTTAATTACTGCATTTTCGTTACTTTAAATTATTTGTTTTCATAGATGACACATTAAATCATTTACACATGCACAGCATAGATAATAACGATGGTACTCGACCCCACTCTTATCATAACAGTGCAATTAGTACGCCAGCGTTCAAGGCTCAAAAATCTCCTTTTCCTTGGGACTTAACATCACCAGCAGCATTGAATAATGCTAATCTGCAGCCTATATATAGCAATACACAAAGCACATTGCAATCACCTCCTGCATTTTGTGTAACTAATGCATGTTACGTCACTGATCCAAATCGAATGGTATATGAAAATAGTGGTTTGATGAACGGTAAGAGGATGAGCAATTTCAATGTGAATGTTAATAAGGGTAGTAGTAGAAAACGGCTAAAATTAATTGGACTTTCAGATATTAGTAGGAGTGACTGTGGAGGTTACGATTTTTTTTTTTATTATGTTTTATTTGACAAATACCTAGTAATTTTTGAAGACCATCAAATGTTTAAACTGTGATATTTGATTTTCATTTCCACATAATAATAATTTTATTTATTGTATTATTATTATTTTTATTTCCATTATTATTCCTTATCTTATGATTACTTTTTTCCAATACTTTCAGACGTATCTAATGATTCGATCTCGGTTGCAAATACATCTTTACTTAATTTATTAAGAAAAACTAGCGAAGGACAAAAAAAAATTGCCGCATATGAAGCAGATGCCAAAAGCAACCAAAAAACCAAGCATTTTAAAAGTTATTGTATGAATCTTGTTCACCTCATAATTGGTAATAAGTTTTACAATTGTATTCACGAGTAAGTAGACATTTTGATGTAATTACTATAGTAATGTGATATAAACAAAAAAAGCTGTTTTTTTCTACTTTAGTATAACTAGAGAGCGTTTCATACACTTAAGAAGTAAAATTATTGAGGCTTTCCCGAACCAAGTCAAAGAAGACTGGTACTCACCTAGTGTTGGTCAAACGTCTGCTCGAGGCAATCTGAACTCTGCATATAAAGGTGAACGAGCACAGTACATTGAGCTTGGAATTTTTAAAGGAACCATTAAGGAGCATGGTATAATTTATGGCATTGATACTACTTAAATTTTCTTGGACTATGTATTTTCAGTGAGTAAAATATATAAATAATTTTAGGAATTTGGTCAAAAGCTGTGGTTGCGAGTGAAAACGATTGGAGTGATTCATTTGACATAAGAAAAAAATGTTACCGAACTTGCAGTATTCAAGACCTTATAAAAAGATATTCTTGTTTGCATGGACCAAGTGGATATATTTTGGTAAGTGGTAACGTATCATCATGCACACGTGCAAGTAGACGATCGTACAAGTATTAAAATAAAAATTTTTTATTTTACTTTTTTCCGCAGATATCTAAAGATTTTGATCAATTGTATCCGGAGCAATTAAATTTTGATACCCGCTGGGCCGAGGTAGGAGAAAAAATAACAAAGCTCGTAGAGAAAGAAGACTTTAAGTTTTTGGACACATACAAGAGTAAGTACATAATATGTAAAACGCTGCTTTGTAAATGTTCAATACTTCAGTACCATTATTCATTTACGCAATTTGTTGTTTCCATGCTTACCACCGCAATACAGTATATATATATATATTTTATATGTATAGTCGAAATTTTTTTGTAGTTAATCTACTTTAATTATTTATTTCATTTAACTAAAAAAAATTTAATAGTAAAAGAAAGATTTCTGAAGAAAATATTATTGAAATGTAAATGTTTCAGATCAGTCTGCCCTGTATTACCTTCTGTTATCGGTAAACTTAATCAATATACCTCCCACAACTTATCCCACAAAGGAAAAAGTTCAAAAATCTGTGATTACTGACGTAATATTCCAACACTTCCAGGTAATAAATTTCAACTCTCAGTCTCATTAGGTTGTATTAAATAAAATATTTTTAAATTGCATGCATCAATATATATGAAAAAATTGTATAAAAAGTATAACATGCAACTGTGGTTGAAAGTTAATTTGAAGAAATTTTGTACAAATAGCTATTTAAGTAAAAGTCAAAAACAACGAGTCAAACTAATCTGTGTAAAATGTTTTTCAGGAAGACCAAACTCTAAGTGATGATCTTTTGAATCGACTAATTGTTGAACAGAAGAATAGGTTAGAAAAGTACGGGATAACAAGTATTTGTCCTTTTTTTTTAATTTTCGGGGATATTCAAGTTATTTTTTCGATTTACGTTATTCTCCAAGATACAATTTATTACAAATTCGATTCCGTTAAGGAAGCTGTGAAAGTTTATTTCAAATACTTTCTATTTGCGCTGAAATTCCGTGCTTGCTAATTCAATATATTGAGCAGTTTGTCACATATCATATCTTTTAAATCTCCAATTAAAGCATTTACGCCACTGTCCGAAATTTTGTCAAGAAACTATGATTTTTCTTACTACTTCTGATACAAATAATAAGCTAAAAAAACTTTATTGTTGCTTTTTATTTTTTGAGAGTCAATGATGGATTTTCCGAACCTTTCATCGCTTCACTTAGGTATGTTGCAATTTTCTTTATTTTTGTATAATTGTAACATTCCGAGAAACAGTGTTCAAGAAATTTTAGAGAACCTTGATAGTTTTATAGCTAATTTTTTCATTCCTGATTTAAAAACAAAAATCTTCGAAATAACGGGTGTATACAATAATGAAAATTGTAAAAGTCAAATTAACGATGTCCTAAATGAAAGTCAAAATTTATTAAGAAAATTTAAAACGGAATACCTCCGATTTAAAATGTACAAAGACTATTGTGGTTTTATTAATCCGAACAAATATGAAGTTGGAAAAGGAAATATTTTTGAAATACGAAATTTCACCGAAATCGCGGTTACTCAAAGAACTATGTATGCAACGCATATGCCCATAAAACAAACAATACAAAAATTTTTAAATAATCCCAAAGTTCTTAATGACGTTCAACAGTATCTCTGCCAACTGGAGAATGAAAAATCAGTTGTGTCAAATATTATGCAAGCAAGTTTTTGGCAAAAAAATTATAAATATATTAGTGAAAAAAACATTTTACCAGATTGTTTTTTCTGTGACGTATTGAAGTAGGAAATACGCTTGGGTCACATGTCGGACAAGAAAAATTAGGAGGAGGATATATATTATTGCCTTTTCTGCCACCTTAATACGCGCTAAGATTGCAAAACATAATCGTGGCTTGTATTTTTTATGCGAAGCATCGAAAACTGTTTGGTAATACGGCAATTTTTAAAAAAGTCATTAATGGAATAAATTTTCGATGCAGTCAAGGTATAAGTGTCGTATCAAACGGAATCGAAGTAAAAATTTACTTTAGATGCGTAACTTTACTTGGAGACAATTTAGGGCTCAATTGCATTTCGGGTTTCGTTAAAAGTTTTACTGCAACGCGATACTGTCGATTTTGTCAGGCAACATCAAGCCTTTGTAAGTCTTTAATTCACGAAGATGAGTCTTTACTAAGAAACGCTGTAAATTACAATCAGGACGTAAAAAAAATTTAATTTAACGGGAATTAAAAAATACTCTGTATTTAATAATTTAATTGATTTTCATGTCATAAAAAATGGATGTGTGGATTTAATGCACGACCTATGTGCAGAAGTATTAGGGTACACGTTATCAAAAATATTAACTAGCTTGATATGTTCCGAAAAATTGTTTACTGTACAAACCTTAAATTCTAGGATAAAAAAATTTAATTCTGGACCTCATTCGCGAAATAAACCATGTCCTATATTGCAAGAGAGTCAAACAAACAAGCAAGATAAATTGAAAACTAAAATAAAAATAAAACAATCGTCAGCCAAAATTTTATATTTAACTCGTTTTTTAGGCCTTATAATAGGTGACCTTATTCCTGATAATAACATACATTGGAATGTGTATTTATTACTTAGAGAGGTCGTGGGTATAACAACATCACCCTCCGTTGTATATTCTGATATTTCCCGATTAAAGTGGTTAATAAGTGAGCACAATAAAAAGTACATTATATACTACGGACCATAGAAACCCAAAATGCACTTTCCAACTCATTTACCGGAAATTTTGCGCAAATATGGCCCTCTGGTTATTCTTTGGGGCATGCCTTTCGAGAGGCAGAATAAAAAATTAAAAGAATTCGCTTTGTCTTCTAAAAACTCTTATAGGAATGAGCCCTACACCATAGCAATAAAACTGCAACTCCAACAATGTTAATTCAATGTTATGAGATTTAACCAAAATAATATAAAAACCGTAGACGGAAACTCATCTCCCGATAACAAACCATCCCTCACATCTCCATCCAGTACTAAGTTGACGCAAAAATCTGTCGAGATTTTAGGTAAAATATATACTTCTGGATCCGTGATTGTAACAAATGTTGAAGACGAAGGACCTGTTTTTGGAAAAATTTCTGAAATTTACACAATTAATAATGAATGTTTTTTTTGAGTTTACGAAGTTCCCATTATATATTTTAAACCAAAATATCATGCGTACAAAGTTTTTGTCAACGAATGCAAAACTCGAATTTGTAATGCGAAAAATGTGCACCTTATAGGACCATGTTTGTTATCAAAAGTAAACGGAGGATCTTACATTTCTACGAAATACGACATTTAATCCCTATAATATACAGTAACCTTACACTAAAAAAAAAAAAAAAAAAAATCATTGTACACTATACGTAAGTTTGTTTGTCAATACAAAGATAAAACAAATTATACTTGTACATTATTTTATTATTATCCTATATGATCAATTTTATTTCGAAGGATTTTCATTTAATTTTCATTTAATTAAAGTTCATTTATCAAATGCGCTCGATGAAAAAATTTTCATCAATTTTTAAATTGTGTGCCCATGTAAGATATCAATAAACAAGCATAATGTGTAATAAACATGTACAATATTTATATTTATTAAAAGTATATTAATTTACGTATGCACAAATATGTCTAAATGCAAAATATTAAACTCATGCGGCTCTTTTAATATTAATACAGGTCAAAAATTGGCCTACGCAAGGTAAACAGCACTTGAGCTCGGGAGGGTCAACGTTGGGAGCCCGGAGCTCCCAACATCGACCCTTCACGCTGCCAGCTTCGAGCTCTCAGCGCTCGATATTTTCGAGGATAGGGCGCTCGAAGTTCGAGCAGTCAAGCGTCCAACTTTTACACGGTACATCTTAAATGTTATGGAACGGCTGTGCGTCTAACTTGGAGCTCATTTACTTCTAGTATTGAGCACGTCAACCTCGATACGATTGAGCATCTTAGGCTCAATAAAGTTTGACATCTCAAGCATCCAAATTTTTTTCCGTGTAATGTAGTAAGATACACATACATACACATACATATGTATATATATCTTACTATATATATATAGTTGTAAGGACTGTAATTTCCTTCACCCCCCTTTCCACCCCTCACCGCCCCTCAAATCGCGGGAGTATTCTTTTGATTTTTACGTGTTTTTGGCGATCGTTAATTGTTACATTATCAATTTTCATAAAAGTTGGTTTTTAATATAGGTATTTGTATACTTATGAGAAAGTAATAATGT
>JAPYYV010010733.1:0-11164 GCA_030522625.1 Copidosoma aretas | reverse complement strand
CGACTCTCAACCAGGTGGCTGTTCCCTGCGATCGAGTCCGTTCGTCGCGAACAAGTTAGACGGTTTGAATCGATAAACAAGTGATTGGTACTGGGTACCATGTTCATACAGTTTTATTGCGCGGTTTTTTTGACAGTAGTGTGTGAATCATTTAATCGTGATTGCTACGGTCTTTTTTGTGTAACAACCAACAGTGCTGTTCAAATACAGTGTTCAGTAAAATAAATGGTGTTTCACCTAATTGCTTTGACTTCGGCGGCCCCCTCCCACACCCGGCGCTCCTGGATCAGTATAGACTGAGAACTGCTCCAACAAGATTATATCATTAACAACAAAAAATGTATGCTTTTGTTAGTAATACATAGTGACTTAACCTATAGAAAAGGTTTGTATTCAAACACAATGTTTTTTTTTGGATTCGATGAAATACCATTATTGTAAAACTTCAATTGAGAAATTAACACCAAAATTCTAGTGTAAAATCTCTTCTATTAATCAAATAGGTTGAAAAACGTTACAAATGTCTTGTCAGTTGACTTTTTCTTATCGATCTTATTCGAGTGGAAAAAATGGATGAATCAAATGGATACATTAATGGTGTGTACATATAAATACGCATATATGCATATATATATATATATATATATATATATATGTATATATATATACATATAAATATATTCTAAGAGATTTATTATGAAAATATGTTGTGAAAATTTTTTGAATTAGAAAAATATTTCATTAAAATAGGGAAAGAGACTTTTACGATACGACTTACAACGTATTAACATACATACTTACATACATTTAAAATATGCATTGACCTTTGGTCATTTTTGAATTACCAAGCTTTTTAAAATATCGAAAGTCATTAGATATTTTATTAAACAACGTAGGTTGGGTCGAATACAAAGTTTCCATTGTAATCTATTAATAAACAAATTACAAAGAAGAGGACGAACTAAGAACCTTTACAGGTTGAAGACCAAATTGCGCTAATGTTCATTAACCCGAGAGTAGGGTATTTATGGTGTGGCAAGGGTCATTGACTATTATATGCACTTATAAAATTTTACGAGGTACTCTCTAAGTTTGAATCTGATGGCAACAAACTTACAACTTACTAAAACTGAATGCTTGTTTTTTTATCATCGGCTAATTACAAATAATAGTTAATCTATTAGAATTCGTTTTAATTTTAAATCCAAACGTAGTGTAAGTCGATATTTAAATCTGAGGCAGACATTACTCAAACGATTTAATTAGCTTACGAGTACGTAAACGTTATATACCAACATGTTTATCAACGTATTGAAATGTATGTAGGTAAATCGCAGAATAATACTTGTATAACGCGAGGCAGTTACTTATTATGATATCACTCATAAACTTAATAATATTCAAACTGAAGTAATCAAAGGCACTGTGAAAGGTAAGCATATAAGTGGTGTTTAGACTTACACCAGCCACAGCACACCAGATATGCCAACGACCACGAAGGAAAAGGCCCGCAGTAAGCAGCAGCAGCGGGGGCGAGCACGAGATGGACCGCAGTAGCGAAAATGGTGCCGTGGCTACATGGCAACATTTGAAATAGTTTTTTAGCCAGCCAAGCGCTATATGTATGTTATAAACGATCACAAAAGGCAACAATACAGGCCTGGCTTGGCGCTTTGACCGCATCTGCTGTCGCCCTCGATTCACAAGAAGAAGCCAAAGCCAAGATAGCTGCCTCCTTGTGCAGACACGTGGCCTTAAACTTATAGTTGTCACTCCTCTCCGTCACCCTAATCCAGCTCTAAGGACAATGTTTAAAATTGCGGTTAAGTGGACTGTATAAAATATAAAGCCAGAAGGGAAAAAGGAAAGTGGCAAGTAGATCAGCTTCAAAGAGAAGGATTGCGTTTAAGGAGGTTTGTAAGTTTTGATCAGAGGCGCATGAAACAGGGAATCCCCCATCCCGCGCAGCTAGGCCTACTTTACTGCACACCTCCTTTAGCAGCCTGCAAACTGACGTAAGTGTAACTGTAATCGTTTATATTTAAAAAAAATTTCTGGCAAAGCTTGATTTTTTTATTGAACATGTTGCTGGTATCCTAAGGTATCTGTAGGAACTTTTTTTTTTTTGTTGTTATACATTTCCATTATACCTTAACTCGAGTGAGCAAGCAACTTAGTCTTGTTCTCCCATAAGAGTGTGCGTTAAAATGACAATGTTCAACAATTATGTTCTAGAAATTTTCCCTAGCAAAAAATATGCAAAAGTTCAAGTAGTCCTTTAATGTGCTCATCTATAACATATATTTTTTAGCAAGATTCTACATTCTCAATGATTCTGCTAAACCTCCTTAAGAAGCACACAATAAAGCACTGATTATCTTAAGTTTTTTTAACAAAAGATGTATTATAAACAAAATGACACAACTTCAATAAGAAATTAGCAACACTGTAATTTTTAAATACAAGCGTTATTTGCTGTACTAGATTAAAATAAGAAGATAAGCAAGAATAAAATTTAGGTCGTACGTGGTTAGAACATGACTCCCTTAATTAAAGGCACTTGCTGTATGGGAAGTAGCCTTTAGAAGCATGCTTGGCAGACAGACTCAAGCAGCGTTAGTAGCGGTCAGCGCAGGGTGGCAAGAGCTAGCCCAGATGACGCAACGATTAGTGATAGTACAAGACCAAGCACACTCGTAGTTGGGCGAGTCCACTGGTGCAATAATAGGTGATTGGCTGCGTTCTACTACGCAGCCCCAATGCATCATGAATGCGCCAAAAATCAACTGTTGATACACAACTAAAACTTTTCCTTTTAAATATGATAAATTTGTCCGTATAATTTTTTTACAACCTCTATACTTATTTTTGTATAGAATTTATTGATCATTTAGAATGTATATCGTACAATATACTACACTACCAATAAATATCTTTAAAATGAATTTTATCGGTGAATTGGAGTTTCGAAAATCATGAAAATCAAAAATGAGAAATAGAATCGGATAAATTAGAAAATTTGTTTAAAAAGTAGTCTGTATTCAAAGACAAACAAAATAAGCATGAAATCATTGAAATCAGTCAAAGGATCCAGACATATGACTGATTATATACATTCACTATTTACACCCACGCACACCCAGCTACTGAATTTCTTTTAATTCTATCTTAACATGTTATTTTGTATACCATTTTATAATCTTACAGAAAAAATCCCAAAATATACTCTAACAACGATAAAAATCTTTGAAATCATTCTTTTAGGAATCCAAAAGTTTTCAAATAATACAAATCAATAAAAAAAAATAAATGAATCCATCGAAACTTTTTTTTTGACGAGATATTGGTATTCGAACCAAAAAAAAAACAAGCACAGCATTATCGAAAGCAGCCAAGTAAATCCTTGGGTATGACTAAATATATACATATTTTATTTACACGAACGCACATCGAGCTACAAAATTTTTTACCTATAATTGAAGAGGTTTTTTTGTGTAAAATCTCATGATATTTAGAATTTTTATTGTGACGCATCCTGAAATGATAATAAATATTCTTAAAATAAACTGTTTAGAACAACAAATTTAAAAAAATAATTAGAACCAAAATGAAAAAATAATTTATACGGAAAAACTCTATTTTTTTTTGCAGTTATAAAAATCCAGAAACAGAAAAAAATCTTTGTTCGATCAAAATCAGTGAATGGAATCCTGAGATACAACTGATTACATCCATACACATGCATACGCGCACACACAGGAAGGAAATTTCCCAAGTATGATGTATTTTAATTCTAAACAGCATAAAACGTGTTTATATTATGTATTTTTAAAATGTGATTTTTCGTCCATAGCAAAGCTTTCTACTCTACGAGGAAGTAAAAACAACGAAACGAATAAATAGAAATTTTTTTCAGCAATGATGGGTATCTAAAAACAAAAAAACTTGCACAATATCTATCGTGAAATATCCTAATACAACGATAGAAATCTGTCAAAGAAGTACTTAGATTTGACTGATTGCATCCATTCCCCATTTATACTCACGCATACCCAGATATAAGATATTTACTATCATATCAGGATACGTTGGATTGTATATAATTTATTAATCTTTCAGTATGTATATTGTAAAATTTCCTAAAACAACAATAAATATTTGAGAAATCTATTTTTTCGAAAAAATTGAGCAACAAAAAGAATAAAAATAAAAATTACAAAAAAAAGTTTATTAAAACTTTTTTCAATAAGTTATCTGTATTTGAAACAAATAAAAAGCTTAGCTTTATTGAAATCAGCCAAGAAAATCCTGAAATATGACTGATTATATACATTTACAATTTACACTCACGCACACCCAGCCACAAAATTTTGTTTATATCAACATAATGATTTTTTTTGTAAAATTATTGATATTTTTGAATGACTGTAGATAAATATCCTAAAAAAAATAAAAAGCTTCAAAATTGACTTTTTCGATAATATCAATTTTTAAATATCGATAAAATCGAGAAAAAAAGATTCACGGCAAAACACCACTTTTTTTCAGCAGTGATAGGAATCCAAAACAAACAATAAGCTTGGTTGGATCAAAATCGGCCAAAAAAATCCTGAGATATGACTGATTATATATATACTCCATATTTACACCTACGCACACCCAGCAACTAAATGTTTCTAATCATAACTAAATTTGCTTTTTTGTGTGAAATTTAATGATCTTTTAGAATTCCTATCGTAAAATGTCTAAAAATAACAATTATTAGATCCAAAACTAACTTTTCCAAAAAAAACGATTTCAAAAAATAAAAAAAATAAAAATAAACAAAAAATAAATGCAGAAAAACCCGAATTTTTTTTTCAGCGGTGATGGAAATCCAAAAAAAAGCCCTGTTGGATCCGAATCGGTCCAGGGAACCATGAGATACAAATAATTTATACATGCACACACCTACCCATACAAACACCACAACATATAAACACACAGACGGATATGTTTTAAAAATGATGTATTTTAATTGTAAACTTCGTTTTATACCGTGTTTTTCCGAAATGTGATTTTTTGTCCATTACAAAGCTTCCTTTACGAGGAAGCAACATTTATCTGACTTTGTTATGTATGTCGAACATTTCGGCAAAACGTATGCTATAGTTATGAACACCTGTAAATTTTTTCATTAACATAATCTACAGAACCTCCATGCAAAACAGAAACGATTATTTAATTCGGGCTTTTCTATAATATCCTTGGAAACCTAATATATAATTGGTAACTCAATGAATTTCTCATTAATTTTGGAACTCTCTATATCTAAGACTTTTGCATGTAAAAAATCAAATCAATGATTAAATTCAGGTGAAAATTTACCGTTTTAATAATTACGTTGATGGAAAATGACTAAGGATACTAGCTGAGTTCCAAAAGACTTATTATGTGTAACATGTTGTCAGTCCTTAATTGCGAATTGTACATCTAAACCCCATTATATATTAAACTAATAATAATACCTTTTTTGATATATATATATATATATATATATGATCATCTAAAATGCAATTGAGAATTTTATTAGATAATGAATCTTTTCTATACCAGTCGAAAGTGCATATATGGTCGGGTCTAATTTATGTTAACAATTCCGAAAACTTCCAACTAATGTGTATTTTTTCCTTTCAAGTAATCTTTTATTAAACATTACGAATAGTAACACCGTGTAAGACTTAATCAACTTTGATATTTTTATAACCAGAATGGAATCATCAACAAAATGTCGAATAAATGATACACAATAATTTAGTTGAGGGATTAAAAAGGAGTCTAACATTTCTAGAATTATGTCTGCAAACAGAGAGCTGGTATATCTACTTATTAAGTATTCTAGATATTGTTTATTAAGTTTATCATACTATTTAAAATACACGGAATGTACAAAATGAATAACTCCGTCTCAAAATTCAGTTTCAGACATATAAATGTAATTTTTATTATGGTCACATTTTTGTAGCGAGACAACAAATTTTAGATAAGTTGTATCCAGAAGAATTATTAACTTTTTAATAATAGGGATAATGATTCAAAGCTATTTTTAAGGTGGGTTGGGATATAAGAATGTGTAGGTTGAAAATATTTGGTATCAGTTTTTCAAATAAATAAAAAGAAAAACCAATGCTGGAAATCACAATGCTAACAAGATGGTCCACTTTGTGGACTTACGTGGGACTGTATGCACGAGCTGGAAATATTGTATTAACTTCTAACGAAAAACTACTGTGGAATTCCTATTCATCATGATCACCCGATCTTCTTTACCTCTAAAATGGTTTCTTATTAGCTCTTATTAAGGATAGTAATGAATCTATATTAACGATCGCGTCATAAGTTTTATCGTCAAGGACCTTTCCTATCTTCTATATGTACTCAGATTTTAAAATTACAACAGTAGCATCGCCCTTGTCTGCCCTTGTAATCAGTATGTTCTTATGACTTTTAATGAACTTTTTGTAAGTTGTAGACTTAGTCATACACAGTTTTATTATTTATAATATTTATAGAACGTTTACTTGTAAGAAGAGATAAAAAAATTTTACCATTTTTTGACTCGTTAAAAAACAAAAAATTTCACGATACACGCACTTTGGATTAGTACCGTAAAGATATAACATCTGCAACAATCCTCAATTGCCTCTTACATCATCCTATACTTATTAAAAAAGGTATTACTATTAGTTAAATAGATAATCGTTCGATTTTTGAACTTAAGTCGAGATTGTATTATTCATTTGATTTTGGACTCCATTGCTCCAATTTACGGGATGTTTTCCTCTGTTGCCTTATATTTTTGGTGTGATAAGTAGCATCAATCATAGTTTTGGACTCGTCTTCCTTGATTTATAGTGAACAAATACACCTTCCTTGCGTAACTTTGTTATTATGCGATTCAACAAATCATTTCGACTACCTTCCAGAGGACTATTGTAAAAAGTTCTCGTCTTACTTTACTACTTATTAATTCTTGTTTTTGATGAGTAATTTTGACTATTTTGTTATTGGGTTTGATAAAATGATGTAAGCAAAGAAATGTTACGTTCCCAATTTTCCAGCATCTTTTTTTTTTTCATTTTTGGTTTGTGATGGGTCTAGCTCTATTATATTGTTTCTTGTAAGAAAAGGCTGTGATGGTCGAGGATGTGCCTATGGCCCTATTTTAGCTTTTATTTCGGTAAATGTGTGTATAACTGTGTTAATATTTCCATGCTTATATTTGCTTTGAAAATAATATTTAGCGTTTCGTGATCCTGATGAGGCCTTGATGTAAGGTGGAAACGTTCACTACTTTTTGATAAAAAAATGCTCGCCACATGAATCTTTTATTGTTCATTTCTTTAGGAATTAGGGCATTACTTTTTCGTGCTTTTTATACTTGATCACGAAAAAATTAAGGTTTCAGAAAATAGTAACCTATTTGATCAATACTTTTGGAAAGTGATATAATGGTTTATAAGTCATTTTCAATCTAAATCCATGTATTTTCAAAAAGAAATGTTTTTACAACACTAGAGAAGTTATCTATTTATTTACGTAAAAATTTAACAATGCCTTTATTCTTACCTAAAAATATCGCTTTTTCTGGCTACCAAAGACGCTCCTGGCCATCCCTTGCGCCTATCATATCCCCTGTATACCTTATTGGACTCTTATCGCTACCAGTGATAGATATCCCGACCACATGGTAGTCAAATGGTCAAAAAAAAAGTGCACTATTTATGTAACAAAAAAAACTCATAAGGTTTGGCGTTGTATTCAGTAAGAGTGTGAAATAGTAGTAAATATTGCGGATGTCTAGCAGACTTTCTGGATCCGTTTTCTTCCTTAGCTACTACGGTAGCAAATTAGGTTATTTATAATTCAAATTATGGAATACATTAAAATATTATTAGAATACTGTACAAAATTAAATCTTATTACAAGTTTAAAAGTTACTTTAATCTTAATAAATAAATAAAGTATTAAATTAGACAGTCATATTACGACACTGACCTTGGGAACAGTCCAAAGAGTTTTGAAAAATATATACGTAAAACATAGAATTTGAATCAGAAAATCACTGCAAATATTACAGTCGAATTTTTAACATTTTCATACGTCGCATGATCGATAATTAATCTAATATGTAGTTATTTGGTTTGTTATTTATTAGACAATTCCAACATCCAAACATACGTAGAATCGTTAAGAAAACTGAGAATAAAAGTTATGATTAAACTATTTGTCAATTTAAATACTTTTAACGATACACTTTGATTTTTACTATTAATGGATATTAGAATTTTCTAGAACGATTATAATGTTTGTGTACGATGATATCGCATTGGCTTATTTTTGACTCAAACTATGGAACCCATCGTAATATTATGAGAATATTGTCTAAAACAACAAACTATCAATAGCTGGGAATATACTATAATCTTTTTGAATAAATCACGTATTAAATTTTACGGGCACATATGACACTAATGTTTGGAATAGAACAGAAACGAATTTTCAAAAATAAACATGTACCACTGTTAATATAATGAGGATTATTTCGTCGATCCTAAAATAAACTATCACATACTTGTTAGTAAGATATTATATCTTATTATATAACAAAACACTTCACAACGAGAAAACGAGTCCGGCTACTCTCGCACACATGCATTACCACCTACTTCGACGATCAGACGAGATCTGGCCTGCGTGCTGCGTCAGAGCACAAGGTCTCCGCAAAGCTTACCCCTGCAGGAACCTGGATATGGCGCCGCTTGTCCAACTCCGTTACATAAACATATTATATATGTATAGTCTCCAGTATAAATATATTACGTACTTAATACGGCTTCTTACATTTATACTGGTATCACTAACTCAGTTTCTCAAATTAAATAAATTTTTAATAACTTAAAACATCAACTTTCCAAGAGATTTCGTAAAAATATCCGCAATACTATTTTCTGATTTAACCTTTACAATATCAATCATTCTATTCGTATAATTTATATTTACAAAATAAGAATATACTTCAATATTTTTAAAATTTTTTGTAAGATGCCACACTTTGCAATGCTCATGGTTCCGGAATCATCTTCATAAATTTGTATCGGTCTATTCAACAACAACAAAAAAACATCCATCAAATGTAGTTTTAATTTAAGCTCGCTAACAGCCTCTGACAATGCAACATACTCGGTTACATTTAAAGACTCCGTTACACTGTTATGTTTCCAAACATTCCAATAAACTACATTGCCAAAAGTTTTTATGAATCACCCGGATGTGGACATTCCATCTATACTATTACATGCTTAGTCTGATTTAACGAAACAATCAATAACATTTACATTATCATTTTTCTCGTAAATGATTTTAAATCTTTTTAGCGGTATACATATTTCATAACTTTTATCGCATATTAGGAATGTATTTTGTTGTAACGATTTTGATGTTAGCTTGAATAATTCACGCTTTTACTTATATCAGGTCTCAGGCCTAAACTAATATATCAAAGTTCGCCGATAAAATTTCTGTATTTTAAATTATTTTCCTCTTGTTCTCCTTTATCTGATCTTTAATGAAACTCCATTGGAAAATAATGCAATCTCGCATTTTTTAATTTATATTGGTTTGCCAAATAATAAATATAACTTTTCTGACTTAAAAACATTTCATTATTTTTTACATCATAATCTATTGTGGCGCACGGTATACATAGCATACCAATACGTACGCGGCCCACCACCTAAGATAGGGACGTATGACCAAGAGAGAGGAGAAGCAGAACTCTTGAGTCAGGTCAGAGAGTAGAGGAGAAGGAGAAGATTCGGGACTCTCGAGACTGTTAGACGTGCCTCCTAATTACCGCGCTACCCTTGGCTCTTCCCTCGATCATAAAGATAAATGAAAGAAAGTTTATAGTCCTTACTGAGAAATTATTTAGCGATCACCCAACCGACCACAAACCCACGTAACAGGAGAATTTTTGGGGTCAAAAGCGGGATCGGTTGAAAAGCGCTCACAGCGTAGTACTGCGAGCCGAAAATTGAGTGTAAGGACAAAACAAAATTTTTCTTAAACAAGTGACCAAGGAAAATTAAGGTCAGAGAAGTAAAGAAAAAAAAATGGACAACGCAAAGCCAAGCCAGCGAGAGACTTCCAAGATAACGGAGCCGAACAGCAGACCAGAGATCGGACTACAACGCCTATCACGAGAGGAAAAAGGAGAAGCTCAAGGAGATCGACATCCAGATCAACAGGATGGAAAAATGCGGTCCGGTGCAGCCCTATTAGTCATTTGGATAGCTACTACATGGTAAGTACATAAAAATACAGAAACCTTTAATATATATTTACAGATATAAATTTCACGACTCCTGGGAAAGTTAAGGGAAGAGGCACTTTATTACATATTTTTTCCACATAAATGGCATAATTACACAAAATAATAAATATTAATAAATAATAACGAAATATATGCATGCTAAAATTTTATGAAGATATGAAAGTATGGGAAAATAAGCGTAAATTATGATGACGAACAAACTCCTTTAACTACAAAAAAAAATACAATAACAATATACATTTACAACTTTTTTTCCGCTCAACCCGCACTATATTTAAAGTGACGCCTGTAAGTAAATGCTACTAATTTAATCTATACCTACCCAATCGCGTTAGAAAATTTTTTTCTTTAGCAAGCAGAACAAAACTTCGTTGCCCAAACAACTAGAATATTTATTAATAATTTAGCGACCACTTGAAATAAAATTTATATCAAAATTATATTTATACTTCAAAAAAAAAAAATAATAATAATAATTTTGGTAATAATAACGTGCCTAATCCAAAAAAAAAAGAGATGAACACAAACAAAATTTGAACAAAAGTTATTGCATGATTGTAAAACCGATAATATTAGACTTTATATACGGGGCGTAAAGTATAATAACAAAAGTGAATTCCGTCACCATCTGACACGAAAAAAAAAAATGAACAAAGGAACATTCACACTCTACCGACCCAAAAAATTTCCCATTCGCGCACTTGGAAAGGGCAAACAGAAGACACCCGGCTATTCATAAGCGAACTTGAGCCAGCATTATTTAATAGTTACATCCGGGACACTTGAAAT
>JAPYYV010010732.1:0-11164 GCA_030522625.1 Copidosoma aretas | reverse complement strand
CATATCAAAAAAATTTCAGCTCGAAATATATCTTTGTTTTTGAGATCCACCCCACCCTCATCCCAGCTGCTATGCCCATTCGACCCCATGTTCCCCTATTCGTTGCTGCTACTTAGACTCTATCTAAACGCACCCTAATTCTCTACGTTTAATTCGTTCTGCGGGAAATTCGAACATCCAATTTTTATTGGTTGATTCCATAACATAACCTCTCTCATTGGTTAATTCCTTGATACACGCTGAACAGAATTCTCACAGCTAGTGTGCACAAGATTGAATAACCTAATAAAAATCGTAGTAGGTTAAGTATCCTACCTATACGCTGTAGGTAAGTGCTGACAGCACCACTTTAAGGTGTATTTTTCGATTTGATTTATTTTTCCTTAAATATTAAGACAAAATATGCCTCAATTGACAATTGAACGGTGTTCATAGGAAAAAATGATGCTAATTATCCATAAAGTTTGTCCATACTCGCATTATATAACCTTTGCCACCCAACTTTTGCCCGGTTTTGTCGGACGTTTTTAAGATACTTACCTAGACAGCGTATTACAAAGTACTTTTTTCAAAAATCGTTGCAATAATCGGGTTACATGTAGTTCTCTCGTGATGTAAATTAATTAATTATAACACAATTTTCTTTTTATGTACAGTATTCTTCAATACATTCAACAAATTTTTATAAAATTATACACCTCATACTTAAATTAGGAATAAATAGTTAATTTACTTACAACTTTTGTATATATCATTCAAAGTTGAAAACTAAATCTTTTTTTATAACCCCATTATATCCATCACAGCAGCATCAAAAGATCTTTAAAGATAAATAAGCTATTAGTTTATAAAACAAGGATTATAATTAAATTTAGACAGTTCACATACTTAGATTTGATTTGGTCACCAGGAATGTAAAATGGATTACTGACTGCATTTGCATAGGCCATGTGCAGTTTACGAAACATCTATCAACAATTGGTTTATATACCAGTAAACAAATTATTTCATTTTGTTAATTAGATTCGTAAAAATTTACCATTCTCACTTCATTATCTCTTAAAGTAGCATTTGAAGATTGCAAAACTATTATAAACTTAATTTTTGTATTGGTTGCATATCCAAATCTGAAAAGAAAAATAATCTTGAGTAGAATAAGATACGATACTTTATACAAAAATAAATGCGTATTTTGATTACATTTTGTATTCTTCTGTAGAATAAAGCATTCCTAAAAACAATTCTCTAACATCTGCTGCAGTCTTATTTCCAATATTTAATTTTTCTTCCACAATATCTATGGAAGTATGTACTTTGTAATGAAACTGTAAAGCATTGGTTTCATCAGTACACTTAATGTATTTTGGAGAGTTCTAAAGACAAGAAAACAGTTATATTTAATTAATCTTTATAGAATTTGGTGAAATCAAACATTTTAATAACTAATCCACCACATCTGAAACATTTTCTAATTCGAACACTATGATTACATATTATTGTATAACTTACATCCTTGCCAATTACAGCTATGCAAACAGCCATGATTCAAATTTATGTATTCAACTCGTTAACTTATTTGAAAACATAATATATTAGTTTTGGTTCAGACAATGTTCACATTTTACTACTATCACTGAAGGTTATGTTATCGTACCAGGCAACAGTTGAATAGCTGATTCTGACAACGGCGTTGTATTTACTGTCAGTCAGCTGATTCATGCAATAAGATTTCGGTAATATAAAATTTTTAAAATGAAAAAAGAGCAAGTTTTGTGGAGAAAACATAATTTATTTCATCCGAGAAAATACTTCTGAAAGTATCAAAATATATGTTTTACAATAATGCAACATATTGAATAAACATATTTTGCCACAATGTATTATTAGGTATCATAGTATCTTTTCTTTAACGTTCTATATTTTTTCAACATGTATAAAGCTTCTAATTCTTTTATTACAAAATTCCCATGTGCAATCATTTTTTCAATTTTTTCTGGATCTGTTTCACCTTTGTTCTTTTCAAAAACTTTCTTAAGCCTACTTCTAAAATACCCACAGCCTTTTGGATAGTCTCTTCCCATAAATAGTAACTGTCAACATATTTGTATTGAACATTATGTATGAATTGAATTGCAATTTTTTAATACAATATTATTAAACGTTTTCAAAATACTAGGACTCACTGTTTTGTAAAGATTCAAGACTCTATATTTTTGCAACATATTTGAATCTTTCCTGGTGTATTATAATGGAAATCAATATTAAATTAAGAATTGTCAGTGCCAACAAAGTTCCAACAACCTTCATGTAAGAACACTCAACATCAACAAACATATATACGATACGTATACTTTAGTAATATTGTCATATGCGTGGTAAGATTGTGGACGACCCTTGAAATCGTACCGATAAAACATCCTAAATATTCAAGCTTAATTGCTTTTCAATATCTCTTAATGTACATAATGAGACGACTGGAGGAAAAAAATCGTTATTGCTCAAGTTTTTACTATATCTGTTTTTCGTAAACGGACAATCTAATTACTAAAAAAATATTTTTGTCAATGGTACGTTTTAAAATAATAAATTATCTTGAAACGGTTTATGCGTGCTATAACAAACACGAAAATTTTGTGTAATAGAAACGTGTAAACCCAATTAATTTTTTATTACATCAATAAAAGCTTAACTGCTATGGTAATTTGTGACAACTATATTCTGCATGTTAGACGCACTAGATTCGTTCGCGAGACCAAGATTGGGCGACCGCGGGCCGCCCGAAATACCAATATAGATATACAACGACCGTGTATTTCTGGTAAAGAAAGGTTAGTATGCAGTCGCCCAATTTCGGTCTCCGAAGGAATCTTTTATTTCTAACTAAGCACAAATCGATGTGTACGATTGCACCTCGACTTGCACTGCACTAGCATATTCCATGGTCAATAATAGGGTATAAAATTAGTAGCAGGCTGTTAAAATTATCAAAAAATGCGAAATATAATGTTGAAAAAAGTATACGTACTCTCTAAATGTCTTCGAGTGAATTTTCACTCGCATCGAGTGAGAATCCGGTCACTCGAAGACATTTAGAGAGTATAGTCTGTCATAGTATACTTGAGTCACAACAAAAGTAATTACTGCGTCGATTCTTCGATATTTAAATCACGCGCCATTCCCTGCATTATCAATTGCTTTATCTCTGCATATATGATGTGAGCTGCCCTGCCAGTTTCTTGCCCGTCAGTTTCTTAATATCTTACCGTTAACTTGAATATAACTCGAAAGATGAAAGTCATATTTAAGTTAATGGTAAGAAGCTATTAAGAAACCTATACAAGCAATCGCGAACACAGCCATGATACACATCAATTCCTCCATCGATCCACTAAACAATTGCATGTCTGGGTTCAATGCTTTGATTACATGCATAATTTTGTTAGAAAACTAAATAACAGTTATGTTATAGTGCTTCATAATTTAACTGGTTTGAAATCTAGCAGTAAACTAAGAATTTACCAAAAGTAACAATACCCTTTAAGCGAAAAAAAAACTAGTTTTTAACCGATTTTAGATGTCCATCAATGGAATAATGTAACAATGTAATGATTTGTCGATGTGAAAATGCTGTATCAACTATTTTATGCAGGAAAATTACTGAATTTACGATATATTTTCCATTTTCACTTTACGCGTTCTAAATTATTTTTTTTCTTTTTTCCATACATATACATTATTTATTTATCGCTTTTCACATTTTTCTGAAAAATTGTTTTACAATATAAAAAATGCTGAGAAAGATTTTAGTTATGCGATTTATTATAACACGGGGCATTTAAAAAAATGGTCCCGCAACAGTTGATGAAATAACAATGACATTCATATCTTAAGCTGAAGACCACAATCTTCGTGATTCAAAATACAATGAATGGTTTGGCGAATTTCAGAGCTGATATCTTAACTTTTAAAGTATGAGCCACATAAGTATATATAAGCTCCGATCAGTACTATCAGTAGTGGATACTATCCAGGATAGTGGAAGTTTCCAACGTTCACAAATAATACAAATACCAACAGTGTTCCCTTTCACTGATATATACATCTTTACTGAGTGTCTGACTGTATTAGTCACACTCCGAATCCGAATCGCTTGTCCAGCACGTTATACCTATATAGCAAAGTATTTTTTTTGTTCTGAGAATCACAACAAAGGAAAACATCCGACGCCAGCAACAGTCCGATGCAGAGTGCCTTCTCTGGTGGGTCAGAGGTAAGTAAAATATTTTTAATTTTTACCATTATCTTCATTGAATTTAGGTTGATAATAGTTCGTTATTATTGAATGACTGTACTGTCACGAATTATTTCTTCAAGATGATTTCAAAAATAATTTCTCCGTTTATTTAGTGCGAGGCTATTGTATACATAAGTTATAAATTTTATTATATCTTTTCCTATATTGTTTAGAAGTAATCAGCAATGCCTATTTCAGTTCATTGAACAATATTCACAATACAGAAAAAGTTCATGATACAAAGAATACTATTATACATTTTACATAAAAATAAAATTAATTAAATATCTCACAAATGTATCCCCTTGTATCAACTTTTTGTTGATGTTGGTAATAGATATAATAGTTGATACATATTCGTTTCGCACAATGTTAATATCATGAATTCATCAGAGTGAATTAAATTATTACATGCAAATTTTTTTATTTTCAGAAGCGAAATCAGTATGAAGTTTATCATTTGTAGCGGTATCCTACTTTTATGTGGTGAGTAATGATTTGAAAATAAAATAGAGTTAAAATTTGTATGATTTTTACTGCCGAATTAAAATAATGTGATGCTGAAATTCACTTAGCTTTACAATAATTCTTATTTATCTTTTGAATTTTATTTCGAAGATATTTTTAGATTATTGTAATTAATTATTCCAATACATTTTTTAGGACTTTGCTGGGGTAGTTCAGTAAGGAGCCCAATTTTTAGCACTACTTATACTGCTAAAGGGACTTTGTACATCCCCTACGCTGAGATTGAAGAGCCATTCTATGCTTGGTTTGATGGAAAAACAGGCAGAAGTAGAATTGACTACTATGGAGGTAAAATATATTTTTTGATGTCAAACACTTTTCCAAGATTCGATACTTACGCTCACTAATTTTTTTCAATAGATATGGTCAAGACTTACCAGTTGTCGACTGAAGGACCTTTTGGAAGTTCTATAAAAATAGCTCCAGTTACCACTGAAGAAGAAATAAATAAGCGAACATGTCTCCAAGTCAATGGAACTAAGGAAATGAAAATTCGACCACAAACTATTATACCTGATACTACTGATATGAAGGTGAATCATACGAAATTCTTATTAATATAATTGATTTTTTATGTGTTTTTAAAATATACTAAAACAATTATTAGTGTGTTGGAGAAGAAATGATTTTTGGGACAATGGCTGAAAAGTGGAAACTTGTTGAAGAAATTGAAGAAAAGAAGAACGAGTACACTTTATGGATTCGCTACAAGGTAGTTTATAATTTTACTTTTTTCATATATACTTTTCTGCATAATCATTAAAAAAAATTTTGTTACCAGAAATCACCTTCTGTACCTCAATTGAAAGAACCAGTTCCGATTAAATACGAAATGCGTGGTTATAATACACTTTTGGGGTCTCATTATGATCATTACTATTTGATATATGACTATTACGACTTTGAAGAGCCAAGTGATAATGTGTTTCAAGTAGAAAAAAGTAAGTTCATTCTGAATTTGATTCTTAAATATCATTTATGAGAATAAATGTGTTCCGAACATTAAATATATGTACAGATTCGAGCTGCATTAGCTTTCCTGGTCCTGGTCGCAATCATGTATATACTTTTAATCCAATGCAAGAATTCATTCATAAGTACGATCATCATGTAACTAGTGCCTTTGAAGATTTTAAAAATAAACACAACAGGTCATACGATAGCGAATTAGAACACGACAAACGAAAAGCTCAGTTCAAACACAATCTTAGATACATACACTCATTCAACCGTGCTGGCTTGTCTTTCCAGCTGAGTATGAATCATCTTTCCGATCGTTCGAATGATGAATTGAGAGTTTTGCGCGGAAAGTTGTACACAAAACCATCTGACAAATCTAGTGAAGGAGTAATGCCATTCGAACATAACGTTGAAAAAGAAAAGGACGATCTTCCTGAATCTTGGGACTGGAGAATCAGCGGAGCTGTGACACCTGTCAAAGGTAATTTAGTGATTAGTATGTACAATTTCTATAGAAAAATAACTCGCTACATAATAAAATTTTTTGTATAGATCAAAGTGTTTGCGGCTCATGTTGGAGCTTTGGCTCCACGGGAGCCGTTGAAGGTGCTTTCTTCATGAAGTATAAAAGATTAGTGCGGCTTTCACAACAGGTAATATTGATATGATAAACCTTGATTTTCGCTTCATATTAAAATGGTTCATTAATGCAATCTAAGAGCGAGTTTGAGAGTTAGTTAAGGATAAGGTGCACCTCTCGCTTGTACATCGTAAGATATTTGAATATGAGTGACAAGAAACTTGACTGTTTCATTGCACCATGTTGTGATTATGAAGCACTTTATAAAAAAAAAAAATAATAATTCGATTTTTTCAATTAGGCCCTCATCGATTGTTCATGGGGTTTTGGTAACAACGGTTGTGACGGGGGTGAAGATTTCCGGTCCTACCAATGGATTATGAAACATGGGGGATTACCTGCTGAAGAGGAATATGGTGGTTACCTTGGTCAAGTGAGCAAATAAATATTGTTGTATATATGACACAATTAAATTATACTGTATAGCAATCGATGATTTGAATAATAAATTTCAAGGACGGCGAATGTCATATTGATAACGTGACTAAAGTAGCTCAACTGAAAGGATTTGTAAATGTGAAGCCTGACAATGTGGATGCGCTTAAACTTGCGATTTTCAAGCACGGTCCTGTTTCCGTGGCCATTGATGCTTCCCACAAAACATTTTCTTTTTACTCCAATGGTGTTTACTACGAACCGTCTTGTGGTTAGAAATAATATTTTAACTACCGTTTACATTCTTAAATAATCCAACCAAGTTATTTGTATCACAATTTTTTTTTAAACAGGAAACACAGAACAATCCCTGGATCACGCAGTTTTAGCCGTAGGTTATGGAACTTTAAATGGTCAGGGTTATTGGCTGATTAAGAACTCATGGTCCAACTATTGGGGTAATGATGGATATATTCTAATGGCCCAAAAAAGTAATAACTGCGGAGTTATGTCTGCGCCAACTTATGCAATAGCAGCGTAGAATCATGAACTCAAAAAGAATTCTTCCAAAATCATGAACACATTATGAAGATACTCTAAGAAATATTGCATTTAAAAAAATTAGATAATTCAATTGTAAGATAATATAATTTTTTACGAATCTTATTACCACTGTGAGGCTATACATTATAAAGCAATAAAAAAATATATCATGAATTTAAAATGTTTTAATAACGAAAATACAAAGTAATTGAAAAATTCGGAAACTTTTTTGATGATTCTATTTTCCTTAATAACTACGGAGTGGGTATTCATAAAAAAGTTTTTTTATTTGGCCAAAAAACATGCGTCTATTTATTTCGAAACATTTTATTTAAACAATGATTTACTATTTTGATAAATTTTGAGAACCTAATAATCTGGTCAGGTTAGATACACTATAAACATTTGGAATTGTTTAGCTTTACTTCAGCTCTTATAGTTTAAAATAGAAGCAGTATAAATAATTTGTTTCAAATGTATTTAAAAATAAATGATACGTGAAACTTGTAATCTACCTTTCGCAAGTAAATAGTTTGTCAAAGATATTTTATAAAATTTTATTGTACATTATACGGAATGTTGTACTGTATGCAATAGTAAAAAGTTTCCATTCCATTTTTATTCACGCTTACGTAGTAAAATTAGGTAAAAACTGTACTTATTTTTAAACCTGTAGATTTTTACATTATTAACACTTTAAAAATTAAATGATACTTTGCATAATATTTTTTATTTACTTATCGCCAAAGATAATTCATTGCAGAATCAAAATATATCTCATAAAATCACAGAGAAATTTAGGTATTACAATAAAGTGCACGATGGCACAGGAAAAACCATCTTAACGTATTTTCTTCGCTGACTTTTTTTGTCCTTATAAAGAATGCTATTAAGTACAGTGAAGTTGCATCTAAAGACAACAAAGTTTTACTTTCATTAGTTTATTAATTAAAAAAAATTTATTTTTATTTTCTCTTGTCAGTTTTATACACAATAGATAAGTGTATGTATAGAAGCTCATCAGTAATACTAATTTATCGTTTGCTTAAAAAATGTCCTACTACATAAAATTTTTTACTTTCTATTTTTCGTTTTTACTTTCATTGGTTTATCACTTTCACAGACCTCGCAGAGCTATTAGTCTACATTAGAGGTGTGCATGAGACTTTAATGAAACTTAAAAAAAAACATTTTATATTGTCAAAGTATGTTCAAAAACAGTCATGATTTATATGGTTGCACGTCAGTATTATGTTCAAGTACTATTACGTTATTAACAAGTACCGCGATCAAAATAGTTTGTTGAGAATCTCTCGATTTTGTTTTCGATTCAAAATATACCATTTTCATGAAGTTTTTTTTCAACTAACTGTTACTGATACGTCAAACGAAATATACATCAGCTTGCTGTTAATATTGTTATCGTAAGTGTCACGACCTCCTTTATCAACCTACTTTGAAGATACATGGTATTCTTCCGAGTCCCAAACAAGTCTCGTGCACATGCCTATAACTCTACACAAATTGATCATCATGATTCATTTTTATTTTTGGTCTCGTCTGCCTGAATGATACATATATATCATTACTTTTCATTATTCACTAAATTATCAATACAAGTCGTACACTGAATAGTCGTAGGACATAATAATAATAACACATCAGTGATCCGACCGTTCAAATTTAACTATCTTTAAAACTATCCTCGAACCTTCTAATGCATAATATATTCGCAGTTTTCCAATGATTTTCAATACAAGTAAAAACACCTCACCCCCGAATCAGCAGTAATTAACTACAAAATAATGAAACAAAGTATGCGCAAAACTTTTGTACTTCGTATCTGTATATTCTGTATACAATATGTACTATAATAAAAGTCGTAAACTGAAATTGCAACCAAGTCACGCAGTTTGCACTCTATTCCCTTTTACACTAAACCCCGGATACCTAAGTTTAATTGTCATAATTATTTAGTAACGTGTCCACCGAAACATATCAAGCATCGCGCGTTAGAGAAATTGCATTTCCAAGGCGTTTTTGAGCGCCAGCAGGTCCGAGTGGCTGTTTATCCTCCAGAAGGGAAAGTTGTGCTTTTGAGCCGCGGTTTTCTCCTCCGGGTTGTGGCCGATCACGACGTACGTGCAGTTGTGCCCGAATCTCGCCACTACCCTGTTGAAACAGCTCTCTTTGTCTGGAAAAAGAAGAAAAGGAAAATAACATATAATCATATCCTTGCCCACGCGATTAAGATTCTCAATGAAAAAAAAAAAAAAAATGAGCGGCCTGAACGACACCTTAAACGCAGGTATTTTTCTCAAGAAAAAAAAAACCGATCGGATTGTCATGTAGCACAATCGTTTGAAGCTCCATACCAATACAGTGGCGTGGTGAATCTATGATACGATCAGAGACACCCGTTTTATAATGGTTTAAGAAACTAAAAAGAAGATACCACGCAAGGATCGAACTATTAACTTTTTAACTTTTTCTCCGAAAAACCATAGTCACGCCAGGGACAAAGTACGAAAAAACCAACACGCGTCGATCACGCGAAAGGATGAGGGAGAATACGGGCTAATAATGAATCCAGAAAACTAACTGGTTTTCGAGGCCGAGTAGACGTTCTCGATGGGGAAGAGTCCCCCGAGCCCGAACAGCAGGACCTTGGCCAGCGAGGGTATGAGCGGCTCCGAGGTGACGAGTATGTTGACGCAGTGGCTGCGCTCGTCTATCAGACTGAGACACTTGGCGGCTATCGTCAGCCAGTTGTCGGTCTGCTGCTCGATCTCGGCCCTCAAGTTGAGCCACTGCTCGCGCTTGGTCGCCCCGAGCAGGCCCCCGACGTTGTTGCGATAGGTGCTGTAGGTCTCCTTGATCCTGCGATAGCGAAAGGCCAGCTTTCGCATCCAGTCGACGCCGCCCCGTACGCCCGCGCCCGTGGCCAGGCAGAGCCCGTTCGTCGCTATGTCGCGCTGCAGGAAGTTGTCGGTCGCGAAGTTGTAGGTCGACAGGTCCTGGCCGGTGTCGTCCGACGAGACGTCGTTTATGTGCGCGTGGTCGTATTCTTGCGAGCGTAGACTCTGTTTCATGCATCGATCATATGGATTACAAAATATATGAACCAAGTTATCGATTGGGGTAGCGAAATTTTCTAAATACACTAGGCTTTTGCAGTGTTCAAATTTACCAACTTTCGATTGCTTGATTGTTAAATTTGTGAACCGTGAAAGTCGCTTACTCGAAACAGCTAGGGTGTTCTAAAGTCTTTATTACCTCGATTAAACAATTACAATTACATTTGTCCTTTCGATTAACGATTAGATTTTATTCTTTTCTGAATGACACTTTTCGCAGGGTATGAAAAAAATTAATATTTTAAATTGAAATACAAATATTCTGAGCAATCAGTTTCGATTCTCAGTTTAACATTCAATAATTGAATTTAAACTTAATTAAATTGTTTAGAACCCTGATTTGAAAATGAGTAAATTTGCATTATCACTCTCAATTACTTCTAACAAGATAAAATTCGTATTTTTATGTTTTTTATACAAAATATAGCAATCTTTCTTGATCACTATTCGAAAACTGTTATTTTACTCGTCTTACCAATTTCAAAAAAGTGATCATTTGAAATTACTTGTCCTGTCCAATTTATCAACTTAAAAACACCGCTATTACAATACGGGATTGCCGAGTTCGTCCCCGAAACCATAAAAATTGCCGCATTCGTCCCCGGGTCATTAGAGTGTTTTCTTATCACTCACCGAATTCGTCCCCGGGTCATTAAAGCTTTCTCTTGTCCCTTTTACCGAATTCGT
>JAPYYV010010731.1:0-11165 GCA_030522625.1 Copidosoma aretas | reverse complement strand
TAAGCTATAGCACTATAGTGTAAGATACCGACGGACGGCAAACTCAATACTGCTTAGCTAATATCTAATCTGCATTTTGGAAAAATGCCCGTTATTTACTCCCACATTCATAACAATAGTATTAAATATTGTCCTTTGCATGATTTAAAAAAAACTTGTTCAAGATTGTAAAGATTGGAATTCTACTTATATTTAAAGTAATCAACTGAAAAAAATTTTTATAAGCTCTAGTGTGATAATTTGGAAATACTTTACGTTAAAAACTAATGGATTATCGAGTCAATTGGCTTATGAATTGAAAATTAAATGTTCGTTGGGGTTATTTTAATCATTTACAAATATATTTGCAATCAGCACGCAATAAATTGCGTTAATATTCTGATGTTCAGTCATTTTTGTGACAGGGATCATTTATTACAAATTTAAGTCATTTTTGACCATTTTCGGTCATTTTAACTAAGTAGGGACCATTTGCGGGTAATTTCATGGCTGGATTCGTAATAAGCACATCAAAATACCTCTGTTTACCAATTTTAAAAAAAAATGAAGGTATGTGCTTTTCGGAAGTTTAGCCAAACAAACAAACTTGTGTGTACTACAAATTCAAGTATTATCATCATATATTTGAATTTTTATAATACTTAAGCTTAACCTTTACGCAGAAATTATACCTGAACAGAAAGTGGAAAACTTAGTATTTCAACAGTGAATATTTTATACTGGAAGAAATTCACATCAAAAGTTTTAGATTTTGGGTAAAAAAATTTCACGTAAAAGTACTGACAGAAATATTCTATAACTATAAACATCTTTGTTTTCTTACGGCCAACTATTATTTTTTCATCCGCATGCAACATAAAAGATGTAATTTTTGGATAAAAGAATCGTAATAATGAATATAAAATGGATAATATGGTTCAGTAAGAGATATTTAACTATGATTTTCCAAAAAAAAAAAAAAAAACTGTTTAACATTATATAAGTTGTGTCACTGCAGCATAATCATGTTGCTTATGCTAGTAACAAATACATCTGGAAATTATGAAAATATTTTTCCAATGTTTTTTATTGTGTAATTACAAATTTTTCCTTATTTTTCCAATTCGTACAATTAATTTGACGTACACTGACACACATTAAATTTGTTATCTTAGATATACAGATGGTGGAATTCTGTCTTCTTGTAGTACGCAGAGCATCCTGTGAGAACGACAGTTTCAATATTCTATCGTTCAACGAGTGCATTTTTTGTATTGTCAAAAAATTATATTCCAGCATTTGATTATACTTTTTTCGATTATATATCCGATAAACTTACGTATTATTTTACACAATCGATCAATCGTGCCATAGCAATACTTCAAAGATGCTGAAAGAATTTCCTAGGCATCGTACATGTGGAAGGAAGTATCTAAAAATCAAATTAATATATCTAAATGATTACACCATTCAATCTAGTAAAAGTTGTAAATAAGCTTGAGATCTTAGGCATGTATCAAAATCCAGCTCGTTTTCTGAAAACTCTAGTCGATTCTGGAGATAATAGGATATGTAAGAGGGCTATGTAGGGATATGTGGTAGGGCTTAGCTGCTGTTGGAAGACATTAGTCGTTTTCGGACCGATGTGGATCTGTAGGAGGGCGGGCCCAAGAGGATGAGGGGGGGGGGTAATACAAAGTATAAAGGTGGGGCTGGAAGGACAGGGTGATAAAAAAAAGACAAATTTTACACATTCAATTCAGCCAAATAAGAGGCTCAGCCCTAAGCGTTTGAATCGCAGGAAAGAAAGCTTTTTTTCCTTAATAGAGAGGGGGGGGGGTAGCGAGGGTGATAAAGGCAGTTAAAGGCTCCACCAAAATTGTTATCTAATTTAAGGCGAAATATACATGTATATTTTCTGCGTATAAATGCCGAATACAATATGTTCCGAATAGAATGAGTGTACGAGTACATTCAAGTTTTCTGAAACTATGTATCATTCTGTTATTATATACGAGTTTGTTGCTATGAGTTGAAATGTACATGTATGTTACGAATAACGAACGTTGTCAAGGAAAACAATTGTTTTGTTGATTTGAGATTCTCAATGCAGTTGTCTAGCCTTTAAAAGCAGTATGTGTATAGCCTTTGTATTTTAAAGTCGATTACCGATTAAAGTTATAGCGGAAAATTAGGTTTTGAACTTTTGCCTTCATCTTGACTATTTTTGTGCGCGGTAGTTTTTAACAGCTAAATTTTTTGGTGCATCGGCCGGGAAACTGAAACAGGATCAACGCGCAAAAAAAGTGTTAAATAAAGAGAAAAACGGAGCCACCTTTGGCAGTCTGTTGGAAGCGACTAAGATATGTGCCCCCTAGAGTGAAGGATTCAATTATTTAAACGAACCTCCGACTTGGACTGATGAAGCAGCTCAAGCTTGTACATCACAGGATCGTCAAGTCCGTATTATTAGGTTAACCTCAACTTCAAACTGCAATCTTCATTGGCCACCACAGTACGAACCCGCGCAGTGAAACGTCGACTCAATCCGGAAGCCGTTGCTACCGTCATCGTCGAGCCGCCACATCGACCGGACACCAGTGCCACCACAGTGAAATCGCGCGGCGAAGAATCGACCTGCTCGTGAGCTTGCAGCCACCCTCGACGTCGAGCCGCCATCTCGAAATTCTACAGTGGCGCGATTCGCCCCTACAACAGTACGACTCCGTGCGCCGTGCCCCAGTGCTGACCTGTCCACGAGCTTGCGGTTGATTTCGACGTTAAGCCGCCACTCCAAGCCCCTACAGTTGCGCGATTCCGTGCGACACAGTGCCGACTCAACCCAAAGTTCGTGCCCGACGACACCGCCGAGCTACACTCCGAGGGGAATCTCAACATCGAGGCACCACTTTAAACGATCGGTTTCAATGTCGAGCAGACACTGCTAGCAACTGCGTCAGCGCGTCACTGCACACCACAGCACTGATCCAATTCCAAATTTGTGGCTGATTTGAATGGCCACACGAAAGGGTTTTTTACAGGAATAACTTGTACTAACCTAGATTTAAATAGCCAAAATTCTATAACTAGCAGGTTCCAAAAAAATATGTGCTGAGTAAACTATAAATAATGCTAGCTGAGTGAATAATCAAAGTTGATAAATGGAAAATTTGTAACACGCGGTACTAAAAAAAAGTATTCACATATACCATTATTTCAAACACCGGCCCCGTCGTGATCCCGCGCAGAAAAACTTTGATCCAGTTTCCAAACCCGGAGCCAACACCTCGAGCATTCTTCGAAGCTAGCTTCCTTGAGCAGCCATTGCCTCCTGTAACAGCGAGTTTTTATGCTGCGCGCTCTTCGGCTCTTGTCCCCGCAAGGACACCCTGATGATTTAGCCGTTGTGCCGATACCCTGAACATCCACTGCAACACGATCTCACGCACCGCAGTACTGACCCAGATGACCACGAGCTTGCACTCGACTTCAAGGTCGTACCGTCACCACCAGTAGCATCAGTAAAATCCTGAGCACCATAAGCGCGATCCCGTGCGCTGCAGCGCTATCCTGATCCCGAGCCCACGTACGACGAAGACAACGGCGAGTCATCAGCCCCGAGCTTCCACACGAACGTGACTCCGTACGCCGAGCTCAACGTCACTTGGGACTCGAGTTTGTGGTCGATGATGACGATATCAAGCCACTACTCCGAGCATTAACATGAGCGGAATCCAACATGCCTTGACACCGTCGCAGATTCGAGTTTGCAGTTAATATGACGTCCAACCGCGACTCAGTACGCTGCAGCACCAGCCCGGACTTGAGCTTGAAGTCACTGGCGACATTCAGCTGTCATCCTAAGCATCTGCGTCAGAGCGACTTCGTGTACTACAGCCCTGTCTTAACCTCTCGCTCTGCGTTGGTGCCGAGTTACTTCATCAAGCACCATCAGTGCTATCCTGTGCCTCGCAACGGAGCTCCGTCTCCGAGCTTGCGGCTGATAAAGACATCGAGCCGTCACTCCTAGTTTCGGCTCCAGCACGATGTAACACGCCGCAATGTCATTATGATCCTAAGCTTGCGGCTGACACGAACGTCATGCCATCATTTTCAGCAGTGCTAGTGTGATTCCGTGCTCTAAAGCACCGAGCATCGTCAGTGCGATTCTGCGCACCGTAGCAACGTCCCGATCCCAAGCCAGTGGCTGATGATGACGTCAGACTGACATCCCCAGCACCATCGACCTAATTCTGCGTGTCACGAAGCTGTCCCAGTCCTTAACTTACGGCTGACGTCCACGTCGAGCCACCTCTCCCAGCGTCTGCGCCAGCGCATCCCATGCTCTGAAGCACTAAGTACTATCCGTGCGAGCCTTCGCACCGCAGCAACGTCCCGGTCCCAAGTCAACGGTCATCGATGACAGAGGACCAACATCCTTAGCAACATCGGCGCGTTCCCGTGTGCCATAGCATCGTCCTGAGCCAGCGGTCAACGATGAGGACATTTACAGTTAATCTTAGAGGAGGATAGAGAAATCAACCAACCCTCTTTTGCAGCTAACATTATATTTTTTGATCCTTTTTTCTTGTTACTTAATACTTTTATTTTCGAAAAGTATAACGAAGAGTTATTGAATTGTTCTCTGACCACTTGGTTCATTGAATCGGATACTTGCAGAAATCGATGAAATTTGATGGCTCAATTTGACGGTATACTACTTGAATATTAATCGTTAATCTGATAACCCTAAATGCGGTAGTAAAAGTTAAGCTGATATGAGTGTACTATGGTGTTTTTTTTTTTTTTTTTTTTTTATTTATCTGGTCCTTTTAGACTAAATAGTAAAATTAAGTCAGTAAAAATTATTTCAACTGAATTCTGTATGTTTAAATTCTAATTTCCTAAATATTATGATAATAAGGTTTCTATTTCAATTGTATTTGTATTTTTTTTTTAAGTTGCTATCAAAATATCTATCTTAGTTGTAAAATTGTACATGTACTAACTGTACTTTTTTCATCATTCCTGTTGGTAATACTGCTACAGTTCGGCAACGGTGTATTTGTAACGCCGCGCCGCAAACTGTAAACCTGACTCTGCAGCGACAGTGCGCTCGCGCATACCGCATCTAAATCCTACGTTCCCTCGATCTGACTATACAGCGGCAGTACGTTCGCGCATACTGTATCGTCATCCCGTTCCTGTAGCTTCAATATTACACACCTGCCAATCTTTTTGATTCCATGGAGGCAGTGGAGGTGCGTACGCAGCGTGACTTGTCCGGCAGAAGTATGTAAGGTGTTTAAGTGTGTGAATCGCATGAGATTATAGTTTTGATAGGATAAATATGGGCGGAGAGAAGGAGGTTCGAGGGTAAATTAACAATAATTTCATAATAATGATAAAAAAGTGCATATGATATTTTGGACATATTTCATAATCTGCATAAACGTGAAAAAACCAAAAAATGCTTTATCTCGAAGGTGGATCAAGATGGCCAAACAACGATTCTTACTGGATTTTTAAAGAAAAAAATTATATTGCCCACGCTAATAAAATAGTTTGTCAATACGACAAAACTAGATGTTACAATGGCGTTACTTCTACACTTAAATTTGCCTTTGAAAAATATATCATAAAAACAGTATTTCTCTTCCCAATCTAATTATAAGAAGTTTTAATAAACCAATAACTTTTAAAAGAGGATACTTTCGAAGTTTTGCTTTTTGGGGCACCTGAGCACTGGGGTCAACGAACAAAACCAGTAACGTTAGGTAACAGAATTCTCGGCCAAGCACGGAAGAGTTAGAAGCATAGTAACTCTCAGTAGCCTCATAATTGCTTATGATTTTTTTTACATACTTTTTCTGCAATGAATAGGTTATTATAATTAATTACTTGTATATTGTTAGAAAAATTATTTCTACTTGTTTTGTCTTCACCCTACTATAGCAAGTTTTTTCTTTCTGTCTTTTTTTATCTAATAACCCTTATTGTTTCCACCTTTTTGTGCATCTGTTTCTTTTGATTTGTTGCATTTAATCTTAGAATTTTCCTTTATGTTCCATCAGTAAGCTGGAAGTTTCTTCTTACTTTATTTTCTTACATTCGAGTCGTGTATTATTATGATATATTGTTACGTCGCGTCGAGACGACCTCAGACTTTTTATTTATTCACTATATTCACTCATAAATGGCTAAGAATATAAAAAACTAGAACTATTTTATTTGAATACAAGAATTTTTACGATAAGGATTTACTTATCTTCTTATTTTATCTGTAAAAAAGCTCAAGACAAAACAAACCCTTGAATTTTTCAGAACCTCCCACAATGTCTCCCCAACAAGACTCAACTGTTGCTGTAGGAACGCTGCTCTCTTCACAACCTCCATTGCAGCATCAAATTGAAGCCCATATTCAAGTATGTAATGGTTTATTTAATTCCTTATTATAAATATACAGAATATTCTGAAAATGTTCCAATAAACTATACCACGAGATTAAGCTTGACAAGACAAAAAAAAGCATTTTACTAAATTCCAATCCAATTCGTGGTTTTCGGGATATTGCCAATTAAAAATCAAGGAATTTCTGCATCACATAACAGGCTACAAATAATTTTTAAGTATTTTTATACAGTGATTTTCAGTTGATAATACATCAAAAGCTACGCATCGGATCGGAATTTGGTACAAAGCTTTTTTGTTCGTCTTGACAGGTTTAATTTCGTGGTATAGTTTTTTTGGATCGTTTTAGAAACACTTGGTATAACCTCTATAATCTGCTTAAAGAAATAATAATACCGAATGTTTAAGTTACAAACTTGGATCATATTTGTTCAGATTCGTTTACGTAGCCATAAAATCGCCTTGAATAAGCTTCGTGAATACAAGCGTTTGTTAATAAGAGCATTTATTACACCCATATTTCTTTCGTATGATCAAATCAACGTTGCTTCTAAGTATGGATGCATGGGAATATTTTTGTTCTTTAAAAAAACCCGACAGCTTACGAAACACTAATTTTAGGTTACATGCGCGCAGTCACAAAGTGTTGTTGTGTGCGCACCACTTTTTACTGTTCTCTGCACTAAGATTTCCAGTGCATGCACTGAACATGACATTGCACTGCATGCCTGAATTTTGTGCTTTCGCAAAAGTAACCTTGAAAATCGGAGGATGCCAAAAGTCAGTACGTTGTTAAAAAGTTGAAATATATTTTTACGTACTCGTACTATACTGCAGCAACGGCCTACTATGATGGCAATGCTCGTACACTTGTGACAGGATGATTATTATTATTAGCATCGTAAAAACTAAAGAGAAAAAAGGAAAAAATATGGTAAGCATAAGAATATCGTATATTATGAATCAGCTGTGTAATAGCTTACGAAAGTAAAAACACTTTGCTTATGCCCTAAGGCTATTATGCTACTAAAAATTGGGGCATGCCGGTAGGTCTATATAAATGACGACAACATTTGAAATTTTCTACTTTATATGAGCGAAGGGAAAATAAAAACATTTGATATCACAATATTATTATTTGTTGAGAACTTCAATTGCATATGTCACGCTGCTTCTGTAAAGTTGTAGTAAAAGAGTGGTGTAATGTAAACATTCAATGTCTGTAAAAGAATATACTGAAAGTGCGTGCATGCACTGTTGCCACAGTGGGGGAAAAAGCCCTTTTTTCGTTCAAATGATTCTAGAGACCACAATTTTCCACCGATTTAAAAATTTTTTTTGTTTAGTTTCAAGGTAAGATAATTTAAAACACATCTGTGAAGGCCGAATTTCAATTCGGGATCCCAATTATTTTCTACCTAACCTCAGAAGTCGAAATTCGTAATACTTGCCGATTCAAACATATATATCATTCATTAGGTGACCTATTGAGTAATAAAATTGCAAAATATCATAGATGTAGTACATATCATACATAATTATAGCATTAAAATATTTAAAAAGAATTAATTCAAGATGGCAGATCCAATATGGTGGACCGAATTTCAAAAAGTTCTCAAATCCTGGAAAAAATGGTTACTCGTGAGTCTCTAGGGTCGCTGATGAATAATCTACTATTATTATTTGCAAAGTCAAGATGGCCGATCTAATATGACGGACCAAAATTAAAAAATTTCTCCAATCCTGGCAAAAAATTTTACTCAGGGGTTTTTGGGGTCGCTGATTATTAATCTGTCATTTAAGTTTGCGAATTCAAGATAGCCGATCCAATATGGTGGAAGAAAATTGAAAAATTCCTCTAATCTTAGGAAATATTTATACTCCGGGGTTTTCTGGGTCGCTGATTAACAATCTGTCATTAAAATTTGCGAATTTAAGATGGCCGATTCAATATAGAGAAAGAAAATTTAAAAATTCCTCAAATCTTGGCAAATATTCTCACTTGAACGTTTTTGGGTTCGCCGATTAATAATAGTTATTTCTTAAAATAACGTTCGCAATTTTTTTTGCAATCATAATCTTATCATAATCTTTAATAAGGGAGCTTATATGATTTTAATTCACTAATTTCTTTGTTTTTTCATGTGGTTTAATACAAAAAATTGTTTAAGGTGATTTAACAAATGTTTCCAATGTAACAAAACGAAATATTAAGATGTTCCTTTACAGTGAAAATGTAGGTACACAGTTACAAGGTTTCACCTTTGTTTTCTGTAGAGAGCACACTATCGTTCGTAATTTTTTTTTACAAAACTTATAAACAGTTAGCTCTCTGCAAAATTTCAAGTCATTCGTAGCAATTTTCCAAAAGTTATAAAACACCATAAAAACGAGTTCTTAAAAAGTACATCTGAAATAAAGCGTTTTTGTCGCTTTTTCCGCTTTAATGTTATCTAATTAAATAATAAAAGCACTATAACGTCTCTTATTTGAAATTTTATGTATATTGAGACCTATACAATAAATCTACACTTTAAGACTAGGAAAAAAAAATGATTCGTTCGAATACTGCAACCAGGGCAGACATTTTAAAGGTTTCAAAAGGTTGCTTACATGTCTGATAATACAAGAGTATAGGAAATTTGGCTTGCTGCGTATAGAATGATAATAAGCTAATATTCAACTGAAATTTGAGCATAATATTCATTTAATATTCACCTGACTTTCACATTACTATTACCTGACTTGTAGCTGCCTCTCGCCTGATGTAAGGATGATGATAATCAGCTTATTATCAGGTAAAAATCTTCTAAATATTGGTTGATATCAAGTGAGCTTTGTCTGATTTTATTAGAACAAAGCCTATCCAGTATTCACCTATTTATCAGATGACATTTACCTAATTTTCATCCAATAATTACATGATTACACGGAAAGTCACTTTTCTTCTAAATGTCAGGAAACATTCTGTGTTCCCTCAAAAACTCGAGTACCGCCAGCGCGTTCCCCGAGAATTTCGAGTATCGTGGAGCGTTTCCTCAAAAAGTCGAATACCGCCAGCACGTTCCCCGAGAATCTCGAGTATCGCGGAGCGTACCTTCAGAATCTCGAGGAACGGAATAACACTGTTGTGGAAGTGTATGTATACATTACATACATATATATATATGTATATGTATATATATGTATGTATGTATGTATGTAAGCATATAAGTGTATGCACGATGTGTATGAACTGTAGACATATATTTATTTATATATTTAATCAGAATAGGAGCACAAGGAGCATGTATATAAAGAAATTAGAATATACAATAAAATAAATCGATACCACCCTTACATTTAATATCGTACATAGATTTAATTGAAATCATTTTTATTATAAGATCACATGTTTTTAAAATTTCACACGATTAATATTACATTATAACAATTAATGATTTTTTTTACTATTTTAACTAAAAATACTTCAATAAGATTTATGTTTTCTAGATTTATTTTTAAGGGCGATATCTAGAGTTATGTACAAAACATCTTTTTTTTTTAACAGTAAAACAAGGATTTCTGTGTGTTAGATTTTCAAAATTAATAATTTTTTTATAATTATTGTCTTGGAAAACACTATAAGCATACAGATTTGAATCAAAACCAGCAACTTTAAGAGGTTTGTGCACGAAATAAATTTTCCCCATTAACTAGAGTATATTCATTATTTCTCCAAAAACAGGACTGTTATTTAGAATTTCTGCAATGATCGTGGTACCGGGTTTGTACTTGACATCGTTAATTGTAACATTCGTTACACAACATTTAATAATGGAATCGGGAAAAAAAAATATCGGGTGTATTATCGTACAGTGTTGCTATTTTTACCGTACATGCTTTTGTAAGTAGTGAAAGCAAATTTCATTGATATTAATTGTTACCTTATTCCAGTAGTTATTGAAATATTTTTATGTGAACTACAAGCATCTGCAATTTTTTTTTTTCTGAACATGCTTTGATTCAAATCTAAGTCCTGCAATCGGTGAAACAGGTCCGTTTTGTAACAACATTCTACAACAGTTGGTTAATACGTGAAATCTGTATGCTTAAGGTGTTTTCCAAGACGATAATTATACAAAAATTGTTAATTATGATAATATAACACATAGAAATCCTTGTTTTACTGTTAGAAGAAATTATGTTTTTTATATAACTCTAGATATCGCCCTTAAAAATAAGTCTAGAAAACATAAATCTAATTGAAGTATTTTCAGTTAAAATAATAAAGGAACTCATTAATTGTTATAATATAATATTACTCATGTGAAATTTTAAAAATATGTGATCTTATAATAACAAAGATTTCAATTAAATCTATGTAAAATATTAAATGTGAGGATATTATATATTTTTTTTATTGTATATTCTGATTTCTTTATATAAATGCTCCTTGTGCTCCTATTCTGATCAAATATATAAATAAATATATGCATGTACAGCAGAAAATACTGCACTACTTACGAAGTTTTTTCACATAGTAGTGTAAAACTTACAAGATTATCACGATTGATACACACTGTGCATAGTATAGCACAAGTATAATTTTGCTACTAGCCTATAATTTATACTTGGCGCTTGTGAAGAAGGTGAAGGAAAATAAGGACTCAAAAGAAAAAAGGAGAGGAAACGAGCTCGTTTCGTTCTCGACCACTAGCTGAACTCTTCAGTACGGCGTGCTAGTGGTCTTAGCCGTAGACGAACACGACTGATACTTGCACTGATACGCTTCT